>JAPPVO010005252.1:0-34282 GCA_030407325.1 Camellia japonica | reverse complement strand
TTTATGTTATTTCCATATCTGTATTCGGCACTATATACATCTAATCGTTTTGTTTATGCAGGTAGCGACTTGAAGAGAGTGTTAGTTTCAGACGACGACGTTGTGCTTGCAGAAATTAAAACTGCGCTACAATTCATCGGCCGTCCAAACCTTCAAAAACAAGGGGGGCGGCCTACATTCTCCTGTGGTATATGAACCGACTTACATGGCATTCTCGCGGCAGACAACATTCCAATCCTGTGAGGCAAACACACCATCTATAGCACTTATGTTCCTAGCTTCAAAAAACTTGAGACAGATCGGTTAGAAAACATCGATTCTGAACACGTAGAAGAACAAGCGGCCGAACCAATCGCCGAGGACCCGGACCAGTTGACAGCGGAAGTTGAACGAAGCTATTAACTCGGCCTTTTTGAGGAAGCCAGACTGAACTCGTCTGACCCTCCGTCCACATCAGGTCGAGGGGACGCCTTCAAAGATATTTTTACAAATTTGGGGACCTTCCGTTGCCTTATTCTGAGGGTTATGCTGGGGAAAGTCTTACGCAGTTGGCGCGAAAGAAAAATGCCATTCGGCATTATGTCTCTAGCCAAATCTACTGGCCAGCTAGGATGCTACTTTCTTAGAGCCAAGGATACTGATCATCACTTAGTGACTATGCTTGCTAGCTCTGGCAAGCACGTCGATGACGTGATGGTCGTTGTCTGCGGCAATTGGGAATTCGGCGAGGATGAAGATCGCCTAGACCTATGTGCCAAGGCGAACCAGGTGGCCGATTAGATCACTTTTGTTTATGTTATTTCCATATCTGTATTCGGCACTATATACATCTAATCGTTTTGTTTATGCAGGTAGCGACTTGAAGAGAGTGTTAGTTTCAGACGACGACGTTGTGCTTGCAGAAATTAAAACTGCGCTACAGTTCGTCGGCCGTCCAAACCTTCAAAAACAAGGGAGGGCGGCCTACATTCTCCTATGGTATGAACCGACTTACACGGCATTCTCAGCGGTAGACAACATTCCAATCCTGTGAGGCAACAACCATCTTATAGCCCTCATGTTCCCTAGCTTCAAAAACTTGAGACAGATCGGTTTAGAAACATCCGATTCTGAACACGTAGAAGAACAAGCGGCCGAGCCAATCGTCGAGGACCCGGACCAGTTGACAGCGGAAGTTGACGAAGCTATTAAGTCGGCCTTTGAGGAAGCCGGACTGAACTCTTCTGACCCTCGTCCACATCAGGTCGAGGGGACTTCGAAGATATTTTTACAAATTTGGGAGACCTTCCCAGTGCTTATTCTGAGGGTATGGCTGGGGAAAGTCTTACGCAGTTGGCGCGAAAGAAAAATGCCGAACGCATGGCAGCCCGATGGAAAATCGAGGCGACCTGTTCTAGACCTACCACGAGTGAATCTTCCGAACCCATTATTGTAGAAGAAACGACTCAAGTTCCTGCGGCGAAGACGGAGAAGGATGCCGAGCATCCGATTACAGAATAACAGTCGATTTCAGAAGATCAGGGAGAAAAACGTATCACCAAGAGCGAGGCCAGCTCTGAGGAGAGCCCCGTTAATAAACGGCCACGCTCTGAAGAGTCAGGTGTGCTTGCTCCTTTTGTTGTTCAACCAAAGATAAACAACATGCTGATCTGCTCTGAAGGGTTGGCTTTGAAAGATCCAGCAGTGGCGCTCAGCTTAGCTGCCTCGGTCTCCTTGCCGGCTGACAAGGCAACCTTTCATGCTGAGCCAGATTTTGTAGCAATAGCATTAGCTGCCCAGTCGGCCCTTCTGGTATGTGACTTGATCTTAACTCCTTATTTGGTTTGGTTTGCATATGGTATTTCTTGGTATATGACGATTGGTTGGAAGGATAGCCGAACTAGGCCGCCGCCAGCATGATGCCATTGAAAGAATTGGCCGCTTGAAGTCAGAAGTCGAAGGTGAGAGGAGCAGGGCCGAGTTCGAGGCAGCGAGAGCTACAATGGAAAGTGCACAAGCCGAAGCTGAAAAGGAGAGGGCTCGGACTGCTGACCAGCTCAGATCCAACGCCGAGGAGAGGGCAAACGCGAGCGAGGAATCGCTCAAGTTAGCTAAGGAGGCGCTTGCCAAGCTGGAGGCTGAATTGGAAGAGTATAAGAAGGCTAAGGAAAAGGCCGACTCCGAGGCTTCCGTGGCATTGGAGGCTGGGAAGAGCGCCGCCCTTGAAGACTATGTAGAAGAAGTCCCCAAATTCGAGAATCGGGGATTCAAACACGGCTGGCTCAAAGCCCTTGCTGCCACTGGAGTTACATTGGCCATGCCAATTCCATACGAGCAAGTGGACGTTGAGCCGCTTGAGTCTGATCCCGAGGCTTGATTTGGGAGACATTTTAGTTTGTTAGATTTTCAATTTCAATGTATGTTTTGTAAACATGTTTTGTTTTCTTAGTAGACAACTATTTGCTTGGGTAATCTTCATGTTTTAAAATGATGACTATGTTGTATTCAATTTATGAATGAATATTTCCCTTACCTTGCATATTTCCTGTATTTAATTGTGGTTATCAATGAAGATTACTGTTTTGTTTTGGTATTTTGGGTAAAACTATTGTTGTCTGTCGCGGTACGGTAGACAAACGTTCATGTTCACTTGCCGATTAGATAACTAAGGGTTAATAAATGTGATCTTGCCGAATATCATTAGTTCGTGGGGCTTAGGTATTTGGCCGATCAGATTAATAAATCTGCCCTTGCCCCAGCCAATGTATGAACTCCGAAAGCCGAATATTATTAGTTCATGGAATGGCTGCGGCATAAATCGGTCGGCATTAGGCTTAGGTATTTGGCCGATCAGATTAATAAATCTGCCCTTGCCCCAGCCAATATATGAACTCCAAAAGCCGAATATCATTAGTTCATGGAGTGGCTGCGGCACAAATCGGTTGGCATTAGGCTTAGGTATTTGGCCGATCAAATTAATAAATCTGCCCTTGCCCCAGCCAATGTATGAACTCCGAAAGCCGAATAGCACTTCTAGATCAGAATGAATCAATAATGCTGAATATTGGTGGTTGCTGGAGTGCGCGCATTGATGATGTCGCCTCGGGAGTGGGGTGCACTCCTGAGTGATTAAAAAGGGGTTGAGAGATTCCATCTGGGTTTCATAAGGCGACTCGATTTTACTTGTCTTTCGTGCCCGGAAAAGTGTGAATGTCAACCAGACTTTTCTTTAATAGTAAGGGAGAAGGCAGGACTTTGGTGGAGCTGGACTCATCAAGGAATCGAGGTGGCGAGCCTCCCTGTACGGGCAGTAGGGCATCTGCAGAGCACGAGAGGCACCACTCTCCGCGTCGACGAAGCAGTTCACCAAGGAAGGAGAAGCGCCAGCGGGGGAGCTCCCATCGTTCGCGAAGTCAGGCTAGTGGACCACCACGCCCATTGAGCTTTTCTATTTTCGTTGGGAACAGACCGATGACAGAGGTGGATTCCATCATCTGGGACATAAACGTGGCGGTCGAATTTGCACGACATATTTTTCTGCCGGAAGTACAGCGGTCGATGATTGGTCGACCTGACTTCGAGGTGTTTCAAGAGGGCGTTCATGGGATGGTGAAAGGGCTGTACACCGCCTATAAAATTGACATGCGCCTTCGTGCTTCGCGCCGAGAAATAGAGAAGAAGGATGAACACATTCGAAGGTTGGAAGCTCACGCGGAAGCGGCTGAGCGCGAGCTAAGGAAGGTCAAGGCCGCTCAGAGACAACCAGCAGGACAGGCTAACCCAATCGTGGAAGAAAGGGTGACCCAGAGGCTAATCAGTACTGCACTTGCCGATAGTGATACGGCGAGCATGTTTGCAATAGAGTCCGCGAAGGGAGGGCCTATGAAAAAGGCTTCCATGAAGGCCGGAAAGTAGGGATACAGAAGACCAGGGAAAAGCTCACTAAGGAAGTTTGCCGATGTGAAAATCATGGATTCTGAATTCGGAGACTTTATTTGGCCAATCGTAATATCCACGAAGGGCGCTCTGAATCCGGAGGCTTTATCGGCCCATAGGCGTCATGCGGCAATGGGGCTCCAAATCTGGAGACTTTATTTGGCCAATCGTGATATCCACGAAGGGCGCTCCGAATCCGGAGGCTTTATCGGCCCAAAGGCGTCATGCGCCGATGGGGCTCTGAATCCGGAGACTTTATTTGGCCAATCGTGATATCCACGAAGGGCGCTCCGAATCTGGAGGCTTTATCGGCCCACAGGCGTCATGCGCCGATGGGGCTCCAAATCCAGAGACTTTATTTGGCCAATCGTGATATCCACGAAGGGCGCTCCGAATCTGGAGGCTTTATCAGCCCAGAGGCGTCATGCGCCGATGAGGCTCTGAATCTGGAGACTTTATTTGGCCAATCGTGATATCCACGAAGGGCGCTCCGAATCCGGTGGCTTTATCGGCCTAAAGACGTCATGCGCCGATGGGGCTCCGAATCTGGAGACCTTATTTGGCCAATTGTGATATCCACGAAGGGCGCTCTGAATCCGGAGGCTTTATTGGCCCAAAGGCGTCATGCGCCAATGGGGCTCCGAATCTAGAGACTTTATTTGGCCAATCGTGATATCCACAAAGGGTGCTCCGAATCCGGAGGCTTTATCGGCCCACAGCGTCATGCGCCGATGGGGCTCCAAATCCGGAGACTTTATTTGGCCAATGGTGATATCCACGAAGGGCGCTTCGAATCCGGAGGCTTTAACGGAACACTTTTGAACTGGATTTCGCAGTGAGTAAACATGAATCTTTGCATTACAAAACTGGAATGTGTACATGGTGAGCCATTCAAAACTAGTATCATTCCCCACAGGTCGGGTTTAATGATATAATTTACGCAAGTGCGTTGAATTCCAAGGCCATGGCAGACTCCTTCCAGACATGTCTTTGAGCCGATATGCCCCTACTCCTGCGATCGAATCGACCTGATAGGGGCCGTCCCAGTTAGGACCCAATTTTCCATCAGCCGGTTTCCTGGCAGCTGAGAGTACTTTCTTCAGAACCAACTCTCTTGGTGTGTAGCGGCGCAGCTGAACACGTTGATTATACGACTTAGCAAGCTGCTGCTGATACAGCGCCATGGATGCAAGGGCACGGTCTCTTCGTTCTTCAATCAGAATCAAATCCAAGGCCAGCATCATATCGTTTTGGCCCATATCAAAAACTTTCGATTTCAAGGTTGGGAGGCCGATCTCCAAGGGTATGAATGCTTGGGTTCCAAAGCATAGAGCAAATGGCGTTTCCCTAGTAGATCGCCTTGGCGTAGTTTGATGAGCCCACAACACACTCGGCAATTCTTCGACCCATTTGCCTTTAGCTTTCTCCAGCCTTTTCTTGATGCCGTCTAAGATGGATTTGTTAGAGGCTTTAGCTTGACCATTGCTTTGTGGATAAGCCGGCGTGGAAAAGTAAGGCCGGATACCATACTTGCTGCACAACTCTCGGTAGACGCCACAATCAAACTGGGTGCCGTTGTCTGAAATGAGTGCTCTTGGAATGCCGAATCGTGTTATGATATTTCTCCAAATGAAATGCTTCACGTCGGTATCTCGGATGTGCGTTAGTGCCTCCGCTTCTACCCATTTTGTAAAATAATCTGTCGCGACAATCAAAAATCGCTTGTTACCCGGGGCACGCGGCAGTGGTCCGACGATGTCAAGTCCCCATTGGGCGAACGGCCAAGGACTGGTTATGTAGCTTAACTCTTCAGCAGGCAAGTGGGTCAAAGGAGAGAACTTTTGGCACTGTTCACACTTTTTCACGTAACATTCGGCATCGGATCTCTTTGTCGGCCAATAATACCCCTGTGTCACGGCTCGATGAGCCAAAGAGCGCCCGCCATGGGCGCCACAACTGCCTTCATGTATTTCAGTCAGAAGCTCTTGACTTTGTCGGATGCACGCATTCCAAGTATGGACCAGAAAGGGATTTTTTGTAAGCTTTCCTTGCGGATCCAAGTAGTATCGCAGGGCTTTGTTTCGTAGCTTGTGCACTTCTTTCTTGTCCTCTGGGAGCTGTTCGGAGGACAGGAATGTAGCAATGGGATCCATCCAACTCGGTCCAAATTCTATAACATTGACTTGGACTTCCTCCGAAGGGCCAATGCTCGGCTCCAGGATGAAACCTACTTCGATGGTCGTTTAATTTCTGAGTTAATGGCGGAGGCTAGGCAAGCAGGGCATCTACATGTGTGTTCTGATCACGTGTTATCTGATTCAATTCATGATGGTTAAATTTTGCCAGCAAGGAGTTAGCCGTTTTCATGTAAGCTGCCATACGGTCATCTCTTGCCGCGTGCTCCCCCTTTAGTTGATTGATCACCAATTTTGAATCACAAAATACAAGCAAATGCCGAGCACCCAGAAGATGTGCATTACGCAAACCAGTTAAAAGGGCTTCGTATTCAGCTTTGTTATTTGATGCTTCGAAGCCGAGATTGACGGCCTGCTCAATTATTGCGCCATCGGGAGCCATGATTACTACTCCAGCTCCACTGCCCCGTTGATTGGATGATCCATCACAGTACAACTGCCAAATGTCCCCAACATAAATTTTTCAATTCGGCTTAGGTCGAATTTCATCAGACTTGAAGTCAGTAAGATCCCCTGTGAATTCGGCAACAAAGTCGGCAAGCACCTGTCCCTTGATTGAGGTTCTAGGTAGAAACTGAATATCGTACTGGCCAAGTTCAAGAGCCCACTTTGAAACGCGTCCTGATGCTTCTGCACTTCGTAGTATTGATCAGAGGGGGTAATCTGTTAGCACTGATGCTATGCCCCTGGAAGTAATGCATCAGTTTTCTTGCTGCCATGACAAGGGCCAGAATGAGTTTTTCCAACGGAAGGTAGCGTGTTTCAGCGTCAACCATTGCCTTGCTCAATAATACACTGGCCGCTACTCCCCCAGTTCTTCTTTTATCAGTATGGCGCTGACGGCCCGGTTGGAAACTGCCAGATACAAAGTGAGCGGATCACCGGCCAAAGGTGTTGTCAAGAGTGGAACTGATCGGAGGTAGGTCTTGAGGCCATTGAAAGTAGCTTCGCACTTGGTGGACCATTCAAAAGCCTTGCCCTGCCGTAGTGTATGAATGAATTGTCGGTAGCAGTCCGTGGAACGACTGATGAACTTGTTGAGTGCGGCGGCCATCTCCATTAACTTCTGAACTTCCTTGACCGATCGAGGGGAGCCGAGTTCTAGGATTACTGTGATTTGCCTTGGGTTGGCTTCGATTCCTCGGTGGTTGACAATGTAACCCAAGAATTTGCCAAAGCCGATCCCAAACGCACATTTGGAAGCGTTCAGCTTCATTCTATATTTATGTAGAATGCCGAATGTCTCTTCTAGATCGGCTATATGATTCTGCTCTTCCTTGGACTTGACCACCATATCGTCAATGTACACTTCCATAGTGTGGCCGAGTTGCTCCTTGAACATGGTAGTGACCAGTCTTTGGTAAGTTGCCCCTACATTCTTCAGCCCAAAAGGCATAACCTTGTAACAGTAGGTTCCTCATGGGGTGAGGAATGCAGTTTTGTCTTGGTCCTCCGGATGCATGGCGATTCTCTATAAGCATCGAGGAAGCTCATACGCTGATGGCGTGCCGTCGCATCTATAAGTTGGTCAATTCTGGGTAGGGGAAAACAATCCTTGGGGCAGGCTTTGTTTAGGTCCGTGAAATCGACGCACACTCGCCAAGTCCCATTTTTCTTCTTCACAACCACTGTATTAGAGAGCCATGTAGGGTAGGTCACTTCCCTGATTGCCCCGGTGTCAAGCAACCTGTCAACCTCCTCGACAACGGCGGCAGTGTGCTCTGCGGCTGACCGCCGGCTTTTCTGAATGATCGGCTTGCATTTAGGGTCAACATTCAAACGGTGCTGTGAAACAGACGGATCTATACCCGGCATCTCGTATGGAGTCCACACAAAGACATCAAGGTTGTTGATCAGGAAAGAAATTAGCTGCTGTCTGTCAGCTTGATTCAGGGAGGCGCCGACCATGAAGAACTTGTCTGGGCTTCCGTCGATTTCAACTCGATCTAGGGCTTCCGTGGCCTTTTTACTTGGGAGCCGCCCAACATCGTCGAGGCTCTCCCGATCCGGCACCTCAATGGAATTCACTTGCAACTCTTTTGGCATCTTTCCAGCGAGGAGATAACATGTTTTTGCTAATTTTTGGGAGCCACGGATTTGCTCAATGCCGCATTCTGTCGGGAAACGTAGCAGCTGATGATACGTACTCGGCACGGCCTGCATGGTGTGCAACCAAGTTTGCCCCATAATGAGATTATACGGCGACGGTAGCTTGACGACCAAGAATTCCACTTCCACTGTTCGGGAGCCTGCTCGAACGGGTAGTGTGATTTTCCTCAACGGGTATTCTGGATTGGCGTTGAAGCCGAATAGTGGATAAGGTGCCGGAGAGAGATCCGATTCGGAGAAGCCGAGTTTAGTGAATGTCTTGTAATACATAATTTCCGATGTGCTCCCCGGATCAATGAGTACACGCTCAACGGTGAATCGGTTTACGCGTAACTCGATTACCAAGGGATCGATGTGGGGGAGTGTCACTCCGGCCAAATCTGAATCATCAAAAGCAATGCACGTAGCTTCATGGGGCCGTTTAGCTGGAGTGAGTTGATTTTGAGGGTCGGGATTTGACTGAATCGTGTGCACCGCAGATGACATTGGCAGGCTATATATCATGTGAATCACACCGAATGGAGGAGAATCTTGTCTTAAGGCTATTGCTTTGGTTGAGCTGTCTTTTCGGATGTACTGTTGTAGCCGACCATCTTGTACAATTCCTCCAAGTGATCCTTCAATGCGTAACAACTCTCAGTATCATGGTTGTGATCTTTGTGATACTCGCACGCCTATCCCGTCTTCTGGTTTTGGGAGGTCCCACCATTTTTTGGACGGCCATTTGAAGAACATAAGATGTTGGATTTTGGACATAACCGCGCTGATCGGCTTTGATAGCTCTGTGTATTTCTTGTCGGCGCGCCTTGTGCGCCTGCCATCGACTTGCAGTTGTTCATTTGCTCGGTGGGGGCATTGGTCGTTCGATCGGCGAGAATCCCGTCTCTTGTCTCGTTTAGCCCGATGCCGCGGTTCAGGGCTCTGAGGTGGTAGAGAGTTTAACGGCTCAGCAATTGCAGAAGGAGCCGTCTTGTTGGTCACGTTCCCGGCTTTAACCCGCAAGGCGTCATCTTCCACTTTACAGTATTCCTCAACTTTCTTCATCAACGACCAGACTGTTTTGGGGGGCCGTCTGGTCAAAGAGTTGCGGAGGGCACTGTCGGGATGTAATCCCATCTTGAAGGCAGTAATGGCCATGGAGTCATTGCAAGTATCATCTACCAGATTAAAACACTTCTAATACCGCGCCGAATACGCATGAAGGGTTTCCCCCGGTTGAATCTGCATTGCCTAGAGGGAGTCGGCTTGCTTTGGCTGGACCTCGTTAGTGATAGACCTTACCCTGAAGGATTTTTGAAGTTGGTGGAAGCTCTTGATCGAAGCCGGCTCCAGTTTATAATACCACCTGATAGCCATGGTCCCAAACTACTCGGAAATATTCTTCACATGAGAGCCTCGTCGTCTGTATGCAACGTCATGGCTTGCTTTATAATGGCGGATGTGATCGGTGGGGTCTGATTTACCGTCGTACAAGGTGAATGACGGTGCTTTGAATTTCGTGGGTAGCACTGCCCTTGCAATCCGTCGTACAAAGGGATCGTGCTGGTCTTTTTCATCTAAACTGTTTCTTCTTCGCTTATGCTTTATTCGTGGACTTTCTTCAGAGGAACTGGTAGTTTCGGGTCGTCCCTTCTTCTTGGGCTCCGGGTGTGATAACCCTGTCCTATGCTATGTTAATTAATCATGCCTATGTTTGTAATTATGTGCTTAATTTGAATTTGGGTGTTAATTGCATGATTATATGTGATTTTGGCTTTGTATCTATTCACCGTAGGAAAATCTGTTGGAATCTGTGCGTTGAACTGAAAATTGAAGGCCTTATCGGCCACCGAAGCCAAAATTGACTACGCCATTGTGATTGGCGTAATTTTTAGAGCCTATGGTGAAATTTAATTGAAAATTGATTCGAATCAAAATAATTAGATTCAGAATGATTAAATTAGGCTCAATTACTTACCTAATCAATTTGATTAGGCCAACATATATAAGGCCTTATTACACTCATATTCATTTGGCTTGGAGCTCAAAATCTAAAATCATACTCTAGAGAGAGAGAGGGCCGAATTTAGAGAGAGAAAAGGGCCAACATTGTAGATTTGCAAGAAATTGGAGAATCAAGTGGATTAACTCAAGAATTAACCATAACTTGGAAGATTTGAGCTTCTAGGTGAGTAATTGGTTATTAATTCATAAGTTTGAGGTTGTAATTTTGTGAATTCAAGTTAGATGGCCACCAAGAACATAATTTGAGTTGAAATTGATGAATTTGGTGCTTGTGTGTACATGCATGTGCTAATTGCCATGATTTTATACATTCAAACATAAATCATGTTGAACAAGAGGAATTGAACACCAAATCTCACATGCATGCATAATTTTCATGAGTTTCATGATTATAAGTGTTATTTGTATCATTTAAAATAGAGATGAAGCCAAGAATTGACATGCATACATGATAGATGAGGATATGGAAATTGTATGAAGTTGAGTACATGGGTTTTGAGAATTATGAAAAGAATTCAAGATAATTTATGAGGTGGACCATGATTTTGGTCAATTGGTTCCAAATTACTCATGTTCTAGTGTTATATGATGTCCTTCCATGCTTTGTGTCCAAAACATGAGTTTTGCACCTTTGAATGTCAAGTTTGAGCTTCAAGAACAATTCCGAAAATTCCAGAATTCGGTATGTCCGCTCGAGCGGGGAAAGCGCCGCTCGAGCGTGAAATGCTAGTTCCCAGAACTTTTGCAGACATGGACGTCCGCTCGAGCGGGTAGATTCACGCTCGAGCGTAAAAATGAAGTAACCAGCACTTTTGCAGACCAAAGGGGTTCGCTCGAGCGGCGAAAGCTGCACTCGAGCCGGGATCCCTATTTCATATATTTTGAAAAGTGGTTTTGTGATTTGTTTTCCGTTCTCTTTCATTTCTAAGCACTCTTAGGCATGCATTGAGCATTGTGAATGAGTTAAAATGATAAGAAAGGAGCCTAAGCGGAATGTATGAATTAAGAACGGATTGAATAGTTTGTGACCCATATGTGTTATGTAATGTGTAGGGTCGAGCTCAAGGGCAAATGCATCGGTGAAACACTGTGAGTAATATCTTAGTAAAGATATTTTCAAGTATGTTACTTTCCGAATGCTACTTCTGTATAAGCTTCATGGATTTGTTGATTTGAAATATGAATGTGTATTCTATATGCCTAATTTTGTATAAGGCCGTTTGATACGTTGATATATCTGAATTGGGCCTAAGGCTGTTCGCTGTTTGCTGTTGACATGTTTGATATACCTGAATTGGGCCTAAGGCCGTCGGACATGAATGATTGGGCCAAAAGCCGTCGGACATGAATGAATGGGCCAAAGGCCGTCGGACATGAATGATTGGGCCAAAAGGCCATCGGATATGAATGATTGGGCCAAAGGCCGTCGGACATGAATGATTGGGCTAAATGCGACATGAATGATTGGGCCAAAGGCTGTCGGACATGAATGATTGGGCCAAAAGGCTGTCGGACATGAATGATTGGGCTAAAGGCCGTCGGACATGAATGATTGGGCCAAAGGCCGTCGGACATGAATGATTGGGCCAAATGATTGGGCTAAAGGCCGTCAGACATGAATGATTGGGCCAAAGGCCGTCGGACATGAATGATTGGGCAATGGCCATCCGATATGAACGATTGGACCAAAGGCCATTAGACATGAATGCAAAGATGGGCCAAAGGCCGTTTGAATATGTCATTTGATATGTTGGAACACCATGATGGGCTAAAGGTCGTTTGAATGAAAGGGATCATGATCATGAATATGAAACACGCAAGGATACGAATATAAAGAGAATGGGCCCGAGGCCGTTTGACACACTTGATATGTTTGAATTGGGCCCGAGGCCGTTTGATGTGTTTGAATTGGACCAAAGGTCGTTTTGAATAGAGAGTTGGTTGGACCAAAGGTCATTTCATATAGATGGACCCAAGGTCATATTGTTTTATATAAGAATTGGACTTGAGGTCGTTTTGCATATGGACATGATGTGTTGGACCTAAGGTCATTTTGCTTTGTTGAGATTTGTGAATTTGGTATGAATGAGAATAGTGGTTCAAACATGTACATTACAAGTATGATTCATTTCTAAACGAATCTCATTCATTAATCTCTTTATTTTGATATTATTCACTGGGCGTTAGCTCACTCTCATTTATATGTATGTAGGTGAGCAAAGGGACGTTCAACCCCAGCCTTAGTGGAATTTAAGAAAGGAACCCGAGTTTTGTGAAGTCAGTCTAGGTGCCTCACGCAAGAGGCTTGCTTATGATCTTTTGTACTTCCTTTACTACTTCTATTGGTCATGATAGACCATTTATGTGTATAAGCTTTTGGCATGGCTGACTATGTGATTGAATGATCTTGAGTATACAAGATGTTAACTACTGATATGTGGTGTGAGTTATTATTAAGTACATGTGAAATGTTTTGACATGCCATGTAAGCATAGCTCATTGGACAAAATTTTTAAGTTTGCTTCCGTTTTGGCCCCCTTCACTCTGTTGCTATATGTCTTGTTTACTTTGAGGCCGTAGGTAATCTCTTGATTACTGGCCGGTTATGACCTTAATCCATGGGGGCGGGTTCGGGTCATGACACCGGGGATAATGAGTCGGAGTCGCTGTCAGTGTCTTGTTGTCGAGCTTGAGGCCGTCGACCACCTGCCCTCAGAGGTCGTTCCGGATTTGGGCGTACAGCTTGTTTGAACTTTGCCACTTCCATGGCCAAATCCTGACGGAGACGTTCGTTCTCAGCGATCATATTCTCCAACCATTGTTCGTTTTGCTTTGCTTGTTCCATGATCGCTGGCATTGTCTCACGCGTTGAAGTCGAGGGTGAGGCGAAGTTTAAGGCACGCCTTGCGGCGATCGTCTCAGGTCTAAGCATGTTTGTTGGAGTGAGGTGGTCTGTCTGCGTGGTTTCGTCAGTGACTATCGAAGGGTCTTCCGTTACGCCTGCCATGGATGTATTTGAGTATTCCCACAGACGGCACCAATTGTGGGGATGTGGTTTGGAAATACTCTTCAGATCCTGGGGGACGCTCATGATCTTCAGCTAGTCACCTAAAAAGGAATAAACACTCCGGTCGGGGGTGCCGAAATTAGCACTCCGACGGATAAGTCAGTATATACTCTCTTGATTACTTGTATCTTAAGTTTAGTTTTCTAGTTCTCACATACCTTTCTTTGACTGAAGATCCTGTATTTATAGTATTATCTTTGGGCCTTAGGGCCTGGCCCACCCCTGATCCTTTACATGTACTTCTACTCGGCCTTTGTTCTACTGGTTGGAATGCCGGCCATTTTATTCGACTCTCCCACAGAAGTGTTTAAAATGGTTGTTTAAGGCTTTGTTTGAGTTAGGGGTGATTTACCCCCTTTGGTGGCTAGTTTTGCCTTATTTTGTGCCATCTTTTAAGGCCTTTGAGACCATCTCTTTTTGGCCTTCTCACCACTGAAACTCAGAGAATTTCAGTAGTGGAAGAGTGGTTTTGAGGTCCCTAATGGGTGGGGGTGGTCCCCCTTCCTCTTCTCTTGTTTGCATGTGTTGATGGCCCTCCAAAAGAGCATGTGTTTCTTCTTCTTGGAGGCTTTGTTTAGGCACATTTTTGGCCATTATTTGACATGCCATAACTCTGTTTTGGGCTGTCTTGGTCACCTCTTGCATGCTTCTTGTACTTGTAGTGTAAACCTACTTGTAGCCTTGCAAAGTAGCATGTCTTTCTAGCATGTATTGGCTCCATTTCAGCATGTTTTTGGCCATTATTTGACATGTCATAACTCTGATGTGTGTTGGTTTGGTTGCCTCTTGCATACTCCTTGCACTTGTAGTGCAATTTTGGTTCACTAGCCTAGTATATTTATTGTTTTAGCCTATTGATCTAGCATGTGTATGTTCTACTCCAACACATTTTTGGCTTTGATTTAACATGCTTGAGGTCTGATTTAAGTGGTTTTGGTCATCCATGTTTGGCTTTGCATAGCTATAGTGTATTTGGCTTTGCTAGTCTTGCACTTTCGGACCCCTAGCATGTCATATTTGAGCCTTTTGCATGGCATGGCATCATTTGATATGTAATTTCAAACCATAAACTTCTGTCATACTCTCATGTTTATCACTCTTTCATTGTGTTTAAGAGTTGTGCCCTTATGCCTTGTTTGTGAGCTAATACGGAAGCCTATCTTTCTTGCCATCTATGTTGCAAGTCTAGCATGTTTTTGCCACCATCTTGACCTGCCTTAGGTCTGTTTTGAGTGCTTAAGGTCATTTGAGCATTGCTTAGAATGGTTGTAGTGTAAAGCCCTTGACTAGCTTTGTATTTCAAGTCTCTTGGCATGCTATATTTGAGCTATTTGCGTGATATGACATCACTTGGCATGTAATTTCAGAGCATATGTCATTGCCACACTCTCACATTTTCCACTCCTTCAATATGTTTGGGAGTTGTGTCTTCACGCCTTGTTGGCGAGCCACCAAACGTGCATATTTTCCTTGTGTTATATGCCTCGATCTTAGTATATTTCAGCCACTATTTTGGCGTATTTAACCTCTGTCCGGGGTTGGTTTGGTCATTTAGGCTTAGTATTGTATGCCTATAGTGCTATGCTCTTTGCTAGCTTTGATGCCTTAGCTTCTAAACATGCCATGCATGCATTGCTTACATGATAGAGCCTTGTGCATGCCAATCTAGTATTGATAGATGAGCATGTTGTTTGCATGTGTGTTGCATTGCATTGTCTTTGGATCGGACGTTAATCCAAACACGAGAAATGAGGGGCGCTTCATACTTGACGTGATGAAACGCACCTCATTTCTTGGTCGCCGTCCCCCTTGATTGTGCATGATAGGGTGGAGGCCTTTCGAGTCTTATGTGTGCATTCATTGAGTCTTGCAGAAGCTTGATCCTTTGGCCATCATGCATTGAAAATGCTTGGTTGTTGGCTCGAGAGTCAAGTGCCATACTCCTTTGAGCTTGAGATATGATAAGGAGTGTGGAAGTGCATACATTTCCTTGCAAATACACTGTCTTGCCTCTGTCCGTGCTCTGTTACAGCAACAGGAGGAATTTCAGCCCTCAAGGTGTTCTTGAGATCAGAAAGAAGCAATATGGGAATTGGTGTAATTTTCAAAGGTTCAAAGAGTGCAAACAGAGGCGTCTCGAGGCAAGGCGGTGGATTTCAGGGAGAACGCAACCGAGCATGCATATCTCCCTCGCCCGCAAGGCCCGTTATTGCTTTGGTTAGCTAGTTGTAGTTGATTACTTGTGTTGTAATTAATTTAGCTTAGTGCTTTGTAATATTCTAATTAGCTTAGATTAGCTAGTTATTCAATTTGGTTTGTAATAATTAATTAGCTAGAATAGTTAGTTAATTAGTTGGTTTGTAATAGTTAGCTTAATTAGTGTAGCTAGTTAGCTTTCATTTTATTCGGACCCTCCGTCAAGACGGCAAATGTTGTAATAAGGGTGCGTGTGTGTGCATGTCTTCCAAACCCATTTCTTTCTCCTCTTTACTTACCACTTTCGATGGTTAGTTTTAGGGCACGTTTCAATTAGCATACCTTATGCTTGCATGCGTGCATCATTCATTTGTCTTGCATGCACCGGGCTCGGCGCATCATACAAACTGTATTGTATTTCAATACCTATTTGAATACATGTATCAACTCATTGCATTCATATGCCATTTTAGATAGCCGAGCCTATTTAGTTGCATTTTGCATGTGTTGCATTAGGCATCTTAACATAGCTAGGATCATGCATTGATTACTAACTAGCTTCTATTTTGGCTCCGAGTACACTGTAATTGTTTATGCTTTAGCATCCTTGCATGCATGCAAGTGATTTCCATGACAGCATGCTTGCCATGAGACTACCTGCTTATTTGATAAACTGCATGAATGCCTGTGGATGAAGGCTTCATTACTTGAATTGGAACGATTCATCAAAATGCGCATTTTAAGCCCACTTTGCGAAGTGGCAAAATCATGTTTCAAGCCCACTAGAGGGTGGCAAATCTGCATTTTAGCCTACTTGAGGGTGGCAACTTCAAACCATTTTTGAAAACAAACATGAGATGTTTTGTTCCAATTCTTGCGATTGAGTCTATGCTTGTATGCTGTGCGCATCACATAGTAAGCTAGCTAAGAAACCGGAATAAGAACGCATGTGTTTTTCAAAAACAACATATCATGTTAGTAGAGGCCGATCTTTGATCGGGCGAGCGAGGGTGCTCATTTCAGGACCTTCCCCTCTCGTACCCAAGTTCTCGAGCCGAGGCAACTTTGGTGATGACAGACATGTGGCCTTTGGCACGAGTCAGGGTTTCCTAAATTTCCCAAAACAAAATATTTAGGTGGCGACTCTGAAATTTGACAAAGCAGTCCATGTTTGGTGCTTTTTTTTGATTAAAATTGATTTTCCAAAATGATTTGCCGGATTTAGACTCTGTGGTGATTTATCAGTCTTACATTGCACTTTGTGAGATTAGATTTAGAACCGAGATAGGAGTCCGAACTATAGTAGCTATAAACCCAATTCGCGCCCTCGCATGCGGAGAGAGTTCGGGGCGGTCTACACTATGGTCGCAACTTTCCCTATTCTCCGACAAGGTGACAGACTAGGTTGGGTCAGTATCCAGAATTGAGGCACCTACAAGCTACCTTAACCTATGGGGCTGCCATACAGATTTCAAGCCGAGGATACACGCCTGGGTATTTAAACCAGACTTTAGTCTCAGAAATTCCAAACCTTTGCATTCTAGGCATCGGCCATTAGAACTCTAGTTTCCACCGTCTCAGTTGGTCTCTTAGGAACTCATCGCAAACACAAGCAGGTGGCTATACCAGACCATAGAAGTCGTTCGAGCATGACAATTACCAAAGGAATTGCACCTCTAGAGGATTTCAGGTCTCCTAGACTGGATGAATGCACATGACAATGCGATATAAAGATACAAGGTGCACAAGGCAGTGCAATGAAATGCACAAACATAGTGCAAGTAAGATGCACAAAATAGTGCGATGAAATGCACAAACATAGTGCAAGCAAGATGCACAAAATAGTGTGATGAAATGCACAAACAGTGCAAGTCAAGTGCACAAAATAGTGCGATGAAATGCACAAACATAGTGCAAGTAAGATGCACAAAATAGTGCAATGAAATGCGCAAACAGTGCAAGTAAGATGCACAAAATAGTGACATACAGGATGCAAAAAAGCAAACAGTACGATACAAAGTGCACATGATAGTGCGATACAGGGTGCACAAAACAGCGCGATGCAAGGTGCACATGATAGTGCGATATAGGGTGCACAAAACAATGCGATGCAAGTTTGAATGCACGAAACAGATGTGAATGCACAAGACAGTGCGATACAAAGCGCACATGATAATGTGACGCACAAGATAGTGCGATTGAGTTGAAATGCACAAGACAGTGTGATAAAATGCACAAGATAGTGCGATACAAGTTTGAAATATGAAATGAATGCACAACATAGTGCTATAGGGGTGCACAAAACAGTGTGAGTGAAGGTGCACAAGACAGTGCGATACAAAGTGCACAAGATAGTGCGATCCAAAGTGAAGATGTATGAATGCACAAATCAGTACAAGGTGTACAAAATAGTGCGATGCAGAGTAGAGTGCACAAGATAGTACGATGCGTAAGATAGCGCGATTGAATTGAAATTGTGCGATAGATGTACGAAGTGAGATTATTGTGCGATAGATGCACAAAATGAGCAAATAAACAAGATTACAAATGAATACAGGGACAACACATGTTCCATGCAAGATAAACAACCGATGCATGATGTTAATTGAAAGCATATTCTATGCAGAATTGAAAGCATATTGTATACATGAAACAAGAGCATATTCTATGCAAAACTGAAAGCATATTCTATGCAAGAAATATTCTATGCCAAATTGAAAGCATATTCTACGCATGAATCATAAACGATGCAAGGCATGAAACATAAGTTTATGTGAAAGTGCACATTCTATGCAATAGAAGAGAATCAAATATGTACTTTGGTGCCGCCGATTTACCTCTCAAAGGACTTTACAACATGCTCAACTCAAAAATAATACACCTTGTTCATATTGGCGAGGGGTAACATTTGCATGCTGCTTTAATTGCCATTCCGACTTGAAGCGGGCTTGAACTCGGGGTCAAGGTACACTCATATTCCAGAGCAATGGCGAGGCCTGGCGAAGGTGCATCTGGAATGCAGACTTGGAATTTGCTGAAGTTGAAACACACTCAGATGCTCTAATTTTCCCTCTTTTCTTTTGCTTTATAGTCCGAGACCCATATAGCTTCAGATAGGTCATGGTTTGATTGTTCTCTCTTGTTGGGGGGTGGACCTTGCACTTTATGAAATAAAGAATCCTGTTTTGCACATATGTTGAGAATGGAATAGCACTCTGAGCACAAAATGATTTATTTATTTATTTATTTTGAAATTGAAATTGAGAAAGAGTTCTTGACTACGTATTGAGCCTACGACTGACCATGGTCAAAACGACTCAACAAAGGGAAAACAAAGCAAAACAACACATCTATTGATACTCAAAATGACTCAAACAAGAATCGAAACAAACAAAAACAACAAACACAACACTCAGATATGTTCCAATGGCGAGAGACCTCTCGATTCATGGGGAGCCTACTTCTCCAGGTATTGTTTCCCACACTTTCTTATCTTTGATTCTCACATCACTCTGGCACTTAATCTCTTTTTCTCTGAAAAGCCCTTTTCTCACTTTTTCTCTCAACGCACATCTCTCTATTCTTTAATCTCTCTTATTTTTTATCTCTTCCGTGAGTGCTTGATGGATAAGTAGGAAGTTGTGGGCTCCTGCCCCTAGTATTCTACTAGATTCTCCTTCTTTCTCTTACAACTAGTGAACTTTTCCATAGAGGAGTTGTGATGCGACTGGATGTGTAGCAGATTTGCAACTGACATCGGTTGACGATGCCCTTGGCTTAGCTTGATCGAGATGAATTATAGCATGTCCCACCGGCCATGCATATAATTGATTGGTCTTACACACTGCGTTTTCTACGTCCCCATTCTGGGTCAGACGCCAATTTGGGTGTAATCATCCAGATAAGGGAATCGAATATCCAGCTCCATTTTCAGTTTGTGTTTCGCACTTGGCTTGGTACCTTATTGCTTGGAGAATGAGAGAGCTTTTGGCTCCTGCGGCTTACTTCAGTTGTGCCCTTTCTGGCGAGTACATTAATAATGGGAAAAAGACAGAAAACCTAACTCAACCATGCCCCTAGTTCATCATTTTGACCATTCTTTGTTCTTGGCTTTCTACTAAAACAATTTTGACCAACATGAGAGCTAGATTAACATGCTTGTTCGACTTTCTGATTTGAAAGCATGCAAGTCAGGTTGTGAGCACTGAAAATTTTCCCTTTTTTGGGTCCAAGAAATGGTCCAGTTTTGAGGCAAATGGAATAATTTTGGAGAGAATTAGTCAACTTCATTAAAAAATCCTCAAAAACTATTTTTGCAAATGCCCACTACCCGACCAACAAAGAATTAACTTTTGAGATGCACAACCTCAGATCGGAATTTGATTTGTCTTGCAGCTGAATCTTGTAACGGAATAGGACAACCGATTTTGAATGAAGATGAGCCAATTGGACATGGATAGGATAGCCGATTTGAACAAGGATAAGCCAATCAACATGGATGAGACTAGCATGTTGGAAATGATTGGGGCCGAAAGTTGCCTACGTAACCCAAAGATGGGAATCAGGCTGTACGTAGTTCCGGGTTAAGGTACACTCGGGTGTTGACATTCTCCTTTTACGCTCTAACTTTTGCCAAGGCTGCGCTTTCAGGTTTTCAACCGTGCGAGTTATTTTTTCTTTCCTCTTCATTTTTTTCTATGTTTCTCTTTTCTTTTCTTTTGTTTCTTTTCTGTTTCTTTTGTTTCCATTTTTTCACTTTTGTTCTTTTTTTTTTGTTTTTCTTGCTCTAATTTTTTCCTAGGTCGCCCTTCAGGGTTTTCAGCCCAGCAAGCCTCTCAAGGATAGAAAAGTTTAACTTGTCCATGTTGATCGATCGTAGGATCTCTAAACCATCTGAATCCATGAGAATGGCTGCTATTGCTAACTAAATAGTCTTGATGATGTAAGAGCCCATCCAATTGGGTCTGAATTTGCCCCTAGTGTCGTGGATAGGAACTGGACTGTCCTTCAGCAAAACTTTTCTCTTCTCTCAGATTCTAGGATTTGGTTTTCTTGCTGGTCTTCATTGGTTGGCGAAATGACCTAGTTTTGAATTTTCTAGCATTTCTGACCTTTTTGCCCCTAGTTCAAGGGCTACTTCTGATCTAGCTTTGCGAGCTTCCTGTGATCACATCTGACTTTATTGCCCCTAGTTCAAGAGCTACTTCCAATCCGGCCATACAAGGCTTATATTGTGATTGATCATTGAACATTTTGAGTTAAGGTTCAAGGTTTGAAAGCAAAGGGGTCGAGTCTTGAGGCTGAGAGCGATCTTATGCTGCACAATCTGAAGATCAATTCCAAATATGCCTTTGTAGGACCACGCAAAACATTTTTTGAAATCTTTTAATAAAATGACTAGTCACTCAGGCTCCACTAAAGACAATGTGGAACCAATCTGGATCAAACCAGGATCCTTCCCAGTACTCACATTAACAAACATGATCTCATTCATTAAGGGCTTAGCATGCCTCTTTTTCTCTCAGTTGATCAAATTTTTGCAAATCCCGATGAATTCCTTTCTCTTTGTTTTCATCATAGTGTTAGAAAAGTTTTGAAACACTTTGCTCAATGCTATGATTTAAGGACACAAAAAAAGTAGGTGAAAATTACTGCCATTTCATTCAGATCTTCTGGCTGAACTGGCTTCATGATAGAAACGGACTCAAAAGAAAGAGCAAAAAAGACAAACAAAACAACCAGGGAAGTAATGCCCGAGTTAGCACCGTTGAAATCACCGACCTCTGACACAACAAGACGCACTCCATACAAAAAGATTGACTCAATACAACACAATAAGATTGACCCAATACTTAAGTTAGAAAGTAAAACAAACAACATTCGCAAATTGCTCAAAACAGTGTGTGCCATCCACCATATCTGGAGTAAAAATGAATGCCATCAGTAGGTGGTTCATCCTCTGATCACATAGTCACATTATCTCCCCAGTTCATGATCTGGTGCCGATAGACTTTGTAGGACTTGGTGTGACGATGACCTCGTTGTCAATCAGATCTTGTATTTCATGGAGAAGATGATAACAACCGTCAATGTCATGACTGATTTGTTGATGGAAAGAACAGTACTTGGCAGCATTATACCTGGCTGGAAGGGGATCCAGGAGAGGCCGAGGGTCAAGGGGTTTGAGATGGCCTTGTCCTACGAGGATTTGGAGAGCTTTGGATAAGGTCATGTAAAGCGGGGTGAAGACCCTTTGGCCTCGGGCCCAATGGCTTGAGGTTTGTGAAGTTGTGTTGGATGTACTGGCAAAGGGGTTGGCAGGTGCTAACTGGGTTTGATGATCTCTTCTGAGTGTAGTATTGGAGCTGAAAGGGCATTTCTGGTACGACATCCCTTTTCCCGGCTTGCCCCTTAATTTAGAATGCTCTCATCCTGAGTGGCAAAAGTGTCATCCATAGTCTTTGCAACAACTGTGAGCACTTGCTGTTTGTTCAGTCTTTCAACCTTTAAAGCCTCAATAGCCCACTGAAGATGTTCACAGGGACCGATAGTTGCCCCGACCTTGTTCTTACCACTTGCCTCCATTTTGCCAAGGGATTGGGTTACTATATCAGAGCGGAGCCCAGTTGTTGTTGACATGTCATTGCCCAGACCTGAGATAGCTTTAGGTTGGCCATTTTCAATTGCAGCTTGCCCCAAGATTGGGGAGCCTTTTGGCGTGATATCTTTGGTATGTGATGTGGTCGATGACGGAGGCAATATTCTAAAGGCTAGATCTGCCACTATTCTCTGAAGATCTTCAATCATGCTTATTAGCTCAGAAGTAGTGGGTTCATGGGTTTGAGATGATTGGCATTCGAGGGCATCCATCATGCACAAGTCCATGCTTTCTGGAATGAACACCTCAGGCTTGGGTAAATGAGCTGGGGTGATGTATACGCTAGGGTTGTAGGTAGGAAGTAGTGTATGGATGAGGTTAAGGCGTGGATGAGGTACTTGGTCATTGGGGTCTTGAGGTGGAGCTATCGTCTGGTCGTCGATGAGATTCTGGACCTCATGAAGAAGGTGGTAGCAACGATCGATGCCATGACCACGTTATTGATTGTACACACAGTATTTGGTGTGGTTATGTCTGGCAGGGAGTGGGTCAGGCAGAGGTTTAGGATCAAGGGATTTGAGATACCCTTTTTCCATTAGGACTTTTAGTGCACTGGTTAGGCTTATATAGAGGGGGGTGAAAGTTCTACCTTGAACTCGGGTTGGGCCAGCTATTTGTGGGTTGGCATTGGCAAAAGGGTTGGCAGTTTTGGGATTAATGGTGACTGTATTGATTTCTGTGGGTTTGGGAATAGTGTTACCGCCAACATTGGTACTCTCGGAAATCACCCTCTTTGTTGGTTCACTTGTTCTGGGAATAATCCCTTTGTTAAATGCACTCTCGATCTAAACCCCCAATTCATGTAAAATTTTGAAAGTGAATAGTGGAGCAATTATTAACTTTTGCAGCGTATTAGGCTCAAGGTTCTGCACCACTATCTGCACTTGGTCCCTCTCAGAAGGTCGATCTGCCATCTGTGCTGCCTTTGCCCTCTACCTTGCAACAAATTCCACAAAAGGTTCTCCAGGATTTTGGTGGATTGCGTCAAGCTCTTGAGTGGTCATTTCAACTTGGGTATTGTAAGAATACTGATCAACAAATGCCTCAGCCATCTCTTCCCAATTCTGCTTCACTGTATCCTCCAACTTGGCGTACCAAGTGGCTGCTATACTTGACAGGGTTCTTCCATACAGAGAGAGTTTTTGAGGCTTAGTCAGACCCATCGATTTCAGAATGTCCAAGAAAAGCCGAATATGTACCGTAGGATCTCCAGACCCGTCGAAATGGTCAATGTATGGCATTTTGATTGTTTCTGGGAGCCTTACGGCAACCTCGGTGTACCCATCATCAATGTCGGGAATGGAGTTAAGTCCTTGTGCCTTTTTGAATTGCTTTTCATGGTTTGCAATTTTCACTGAGGTCTGATCGAGATCATTAATATCAAGGGGATAAAGCCTCTCATTAGGCTGCACCAGGGGTCTGAAAACTCGAGCTTAAGACAACCCTTCTCGGGGATCCGGACCATGTGAATCTTTAGCTGGCGGAAGTGGGTCAAAGTTTGGCTGGGGTCTCGAGACTGGATGTGTGGTAGGTGCCCCAGATAGGCATTGCATTTCAGTATTGGTCTCATCCTACATGGCGATTCCTTGGTTTAATGCCGCTATCATGGCCACAACTTCTTCCGGACTCTGTGCCATCATGGGTCTGCTGAGTTTGAACAAAGGTGATCTAACTGGTGAATGTTGGACCTACAGAACTGGTGAACCCTATCTGGCCCTCCTTCATCTTACCACTGGCAAAAGGGAAGCAAACATTGGTTGTCGCTAAACTAGGTCCCCGACCTTACAAAGTCTATCGACACGAGTCTAGAGTACTTGGGGGATATCTAAGCCTTCTGAAGCTATGGTTCCAGGACTACCTTGCAAAAGAGAAAACAGACAGCACCTCAGCCTGGTTTCACTAGAACAAATATGAGCATAGCTGAATGACTGTACTCTCTATACTGAATTCTTCCCCACAAACTGATACCAACCTTGCAACTGATATGCACATTCCTGCAGAGTTTCACTCCAAAAGCACATATCAAGCAAGTGAGAGCCAAAACACCCCTATGATGGGGTAGGGTTACCTATCCTAATTTCGTCAAGAGCTAGGGATTCACTATGCAAAACAAGTAGTTTCATACAATCATGCATTCGGGTAAACAACTTGTCTTAGTTTGGAACAGTCTCTATGGCTTCTGATATGAAACTAGGCAGATTGGTCAAAAGGGGTACCTTAGCAAGGCTACCTAATATACCTCTCACACCTAACACCGAGAAGTGAAAGGAGGATCAAATGGTACAGTGGTAGTCCAGATCCAAGGGTTGTGTTTCCATCGTGGTAGAGCCCACAACTGGTCAGCCTTTTGGCAAGTTGTAGACACCCCATTTTTGACCGTCCTCAAGACTTGGACGTCACCATTTGAACACTCGGTGATCATCCATGTTCGTGTTCATCTTGAGTTCTCGGAGGTTTCGGTCGCGCGCCTTGCCTCAAGACCTCTCGACTTTTTTATTTTGTACTTGGTTGTGCACAAACACTTGTGTTTTTTGCTCCTAAGGGAAGATGGTGGCTTGTTGGCCATCCCCTCAACCCACTGGCCAAGGCTTGAAGCCACCGACCCCTTTTTATTGCCATCGGCCAAAAGTGTTGGCCGATCGGCACTATATTTGGTCGGTCGGCCACCTATTTTGGCCAATCGGTCATATTTCCCGGTCGACCCCTTTTCATCTGCTTTTGGCAGATATTTTGTGCCAGCTGGAACAGCTGGCACGCACAATTCCTTCCCTCTATACACGTGTATGGAGGGATTTAAGCCTTGTTTAGCTTCCCTTGGAAGCTTTGTAAAATGGTTTTGTTATAAATGGAGGGCCTCCTCTCCCTTTCCAAAGGTTGAATGATCTGATATATGATATATATCACTCTCTCTATATCCCCCCCCCCTCTCTCTACATTTGTGTGTGTAATAGTGTTCTAAAGGGTGTTTTGTTCTTAGTTTTGTACTAAGGCACCTAGTGTTACACTATACTTCGGTTGTGGAGGTGCTAAGTGTTTGTCTCAGAGTTTTTGAGTTGGTTTTGGTCAAAAGAAGGTGCTGGAGTTGGTGTTCTTGAAGTGTTCTTCAAGGGTGAGAACTACCTTCTTTATTCCCCTTTCTTGCACTAGCTTTTAGCCTATCTTGCATGCTGTTTTTAGCTTAGTGTATAACTGATAAAAGTTCTGTATTTTCATGCTTAAGATGTCTGTTTAAGGTTGCTTTTGGGTTGGGGGTCGTTTACACCCTCTTAGGCCTTGTTTGGCCTCTTTTTGTGCCTTTCTCTTTGGGCTTTGGAACCCCCTTATTTCGACCTTCTCACCACTGAAATCCAGAGGATTTTCAGTGGTGGAGAATTGGTTTTGAAGTCATGAATAGGGGAGGGACACCCCTCTCCCTTTGTGTCTCCTTTGCTTGCATTTAGGGCTCATAAAGGTAGCATGTTTGCTTAGCTTTATTTGGCTTCATTTTGGTGGGTATTTGGTGTTAGTTTATCATATTATACCTCTGTTTTTGGTCGGATTGATAGCCTATTGCATGCATCATGCACTTGCTTTGTAATCCCTCTATTTGTCATAATATGTATCATGCATTTAGGCCATCGTGCATGCATGTTTTAGCTTGACTTCATGAAGCTTTTAGCTATGTTGTGACATGCTTAAGTTATGTTTTTGGTCTTTTGGGTCATGCTTTGTATAGCCACTTTGCATTTTAGCTTGCTAGGTTTGGGTGTGTGAGTCATGAGCATGCTTCATTTGGGCTATTTCAGTGATTTGGGATCACTTATCATGCTATTTTAGTCCATGTTTCACGCTTGTATACTTGCATTTTCCATCCATTCAACGCTTTGGGGAGGTGTTGTTTCATGCTCCATGTTTGGACCATTGCATGTCCCTCCATGATTAGGACTTTGGGAGACCTTCTCATTGGGTTTTGGGCCTGATTTTGATGTGTTTTAACTCTGACTCTATTGGTCTAAGTCATGCCATGTTCGGTTGTTAGAGGTGTAGTGCATTTGCCCTTTTTGGCCTTGTATACGTCTTGTTTTGTGCTCACCTTTCTAGCATGTTTTGGCCTCATTCCATAGGTGTTTTGGCTTCATTTTGGTCTGCCTCGGGACTGTTTTGGGTCACATTGCCCCTTTGGGGCTTGGTTGACATAGTCATGGTTCAAGTCCCTTGGCTAGCTTTGAACTTTAACTCTATTAGCACGCCTTGCTTGTGTTATGTGTGTGATTTGGCATCACTTTTGGCATCATTTCAGAGCTTATTACATCGCCACATTCTCATGTTTACCATGTCTTGCTCACGCTTGAGGATGCTGCTTTGTTGCCTAGCTTATGGGTCTTTACATGCACGTGTGAGTTTTTCCCTTTTGGTGCCATGATGTTGGTACTATGGCCATTATTTTGGCATGGCTGAGGTCGACCCATTTCAGTTTAGGTCCATTGAGCATGTTTGCTTTCATGATATTTGCATACTTGCATTATATCATGTTTGCATGTTTAGCATATTGCATGATGCTTAGCTAGTTGCATTACACAACATTGTTGCATACTTAGTGTGCCCATGCTACATTGGTTTAACTTGCATGCTTAGGTTGCATTGCATCCGGCATGCTTGCTACCTTAGTCTTGTGTGCATACTCGAGTCTCATTGCATTTGGCATGCTTACATTGCATTACCTTGTATTGCACTTAAATATCGCATTGTATTTAGCATACATGCATTACATGGTGTTTGGTTTGGGGTGTCAAACCAAACGTGAGGAAGGAGGGATGTTCATACTTAAAGTGACGAAACGTGCCTCAATCTTCGGCCGCCGTCACTCTTGATCCAACATGATAGAGTGTGTGGCATCCATTTGTTTTGTGCATCCATTTTACATTGATATGCACACTTGGCTCCTTTGGCCATCATGCGTTGAAATGCGTGATTGATGGCCCGAGAGTCGAAAGCCACACTCCTTTGAGTTCATAGCATGATAGGGAGGGTGGTCGTGCACACATTGCTTTGAAAACGCCTTGCCATGCACTGTCTGTCCTCTGTTGCAGCAAAACAGGATTCCGCAGGAATCATTGGCCAACCGACTGCAACAAGTGCCGATCGACCAAAAATATCTGGCCGATAGTCATACAAATGGTCGATTACCATGTTTCAATGGCCAGTGGCCCTATCTACTGGCCAGTGACCTCCCACAATGCTCAGGGAGTGGTTCAGAAGCAGTCTTGGGATTTGTACAGCTTTCAGAGGCATGAAACAGTGCAAACAGAGGCGACAGTGGGCATGGCAACGGGTTTCCGAGCGAGGCGAATCGGGCATGCATCGTCCAATCATTTCGAGGTGGAGCTGCAGCGGTCTCTTTAATTTCATACTTAGTTTATTTTTGTAATTAATTTGTTAATTAATTAAGGGTGTGTAATAATTAATTAGCTAGAGTAGTTAATTATTTATTTGGTTTGTATTATTCTTTCGGACCCTCTATCGAGAGGGCGAATTTGCAATAAGGGTGCGTGCGTGCGTGTGAATGTCTTCCAACCCCACGTCTTTCTCCCTTTTACTTACCTACTTTTTATGGTTAGTTTTAGGTCATGTTTCGATTAGCATACCTCATGTTAGCATGTTTGCATACATTCATTCGTATTGCACGCACCGGGCTCGGCGCATCATACTAATTGCATCTTATTTCAATTCCAAGTTGAATACATGATTTTTGTAGCATTTCATATGCCATCTTAGAATAGCCGAGCCTATCTTAGTTGCATTTTGCATGTATTGCATTAGGCATTTCAGCATAGTTAGGATTCGTGCACGATTTCTAATTAGCTTCTTTCTTTGGCTTGGAGTACTCAGTACGTATTTATGCTTTAGCATCCTCGCATGCGTGTGAGTGACTGCCATGATAGCATGCTTACCATGAGGCTATTTGCTTATGTGATATAACTGCCTGAATGCCTGTGGGTGAAGGTTGGGTTATTTGAATTGGAACAATTCACCAATTGAGAGCTTTAAGCCCACTTGAGAGTGGCAAAATCATGTTTTCTAAGCCCACCCGAGGATGGCAAAATCCATGTCTTAGCCTACTTGCGAGTAGCACCTTCAAACTGTTTTTCAAAATGAACATGAGATGTTTTGTTCCAATTCAGGTGACCCAGTCTATACTTGTATGCCGTGTGCATCACATAGTAATTCTAGGCTAATAACCGGAATAAGAGCACATAATGTTTTCAAAACTCGATATCATGGTTAGTAGAGGCCGATCTTTGATCGGGCGAACGGGGGTGCTCATAGCTGACCTTCCCCAATCGTACCCAAGTTCCCGAGCCGAGGAAACTTTGGTGATGACGGACACGTGGCCTTAGGCACGAGTCAGGGTTTCCTAAATTCCCCCAAAATAAAATATTTAGGTGGCGACTCTGTATCTGGCAAAGTAGTCCATGTTTGGCACTTCTTTCTAAAAATCTGTTTTTCAAAACGATTTGCCGGATTTGGACTCTTTGATGATTCATCGGTCTTGCATTGCACTCTGCGAGATTAGATACAGGACTGTGATATTGAGTCCTGAACTGTAGTGAGCCCCAATGTACAAAACGGGATTCCCTCCCGGGACGTTCGGGGACGTCTACACAAGCTTTTCCAAGCAAGCCTTTGGCAAACCGCTCAGGAATAGCAGACGGCAAACACTGTGACTGAAGCGCACCGATGCAAATGCAAATGCAAGGAAACACATCAGTGTGGATAAAATAACATATCATGAGCTTGAGTCAAGTTCTCTAAATCCCTAGCAGAGTTGCCAACAACTGTGGACTCGCCTTTTTTCTGGGCCCCGCCTTTCGGAAAGGTTTGAAAAAAAGGCCTCACAGTTCAGATTCCCGCAGTTCTAAATCTAGTCTCACAAGTGCAATGTGAAACTAATAAACACCAAAGAGTCCAAATCCGACAAACCTTTTTCGGAAATCGATTTTAAATCAAATAATGCCAAAATTGGATTGCTTTGCCAGATACAGAGTCGCCACCTAAATATTTTATTTTTGAAGAAATTTAGGAAACCCTGACTCGTGCCGAAGGCCATGTGTCCCTCATCACAAAAGTTGCCTCGGCTCGGGAACTTGGGCACGAAGGGGGAAGGTCATGAATTTAGCACCCCCACTCGCCTAATCAAAGATCGGCCTCTACTAATCATGATATGATATTTTATAAACATTATGTGTTCTTATTCCGGTTATTAAACTAGCTTTACTATGTGATGCGCACAATCAAGTATAGACTAGTTTGCAAGACTTGAAACAATTCAACTCTTGTTTGTTTACAAAAATGGTTTGAATTTGCCACCTTAAGTGGGCTTAAAGATGCGGATTTGCCACCAAACATAGTGGGCTTAAAACATGATTTGCCACTCAACAAAGTGGGCTTAAAGCGAACATTCGTTGAATCATTCCAATTCAAACAACAAGCCTTCATTCACAGGCATTCAAGCAATTTAGCATTTAAGCACATAGCCTCATGGCAAGCATGCGAAACATGACATCATGGCAGTTACACTCATGCAAGTATGCTAAAGCATAAAAACTCACCGAGTATTCCAGGCCAAAATATAAACTAGTTAGAAAGATGCATGATCCTAACTATGCAAGATGCCTAATACAACACATACAATATACAATTAATAGGCTCGGCTACTAATATGGCATATGAAACAATTTGAACAACATGCGATTAAACATGTATTCAAAGAAGTTATTGAAATTGCAATGCAGTTGAATGATGTGTCGAGCTTCGGTGCATGTAAGACAAATGAATGGATGTAAGCATGCGATATGCTAATTGAAACATGTCCCTAATCTAACCATCGAAAATGATTAAATAAAAGGGAGAAGGACGTGGGGTTGGAAGACATGCACACACGCATGCACGCACACACACTTATTACAACATTACGCCCTTGCGAAGGAGGGTCCGAATGATTAAGCTAACAAACTAGCTACGCTAATTAAGTTAACTAATACAAAACTTCAAATTAATTAACTATTCTAGCGAACTAATTATTACAAACCGAAATCGAATAACTAGTTAAACTAAATAATTATTTACAACTCTTAATTAGCTACAACTAATTAATTACAACACATATTTGATCTAATGTTAATTAAACAAATTAGCTAATCACGGGAAGTGAGGGATGCATGCATGCTCAATTTTTCACCCGAAAAACCACTGCCTTGCTGCTGAAAGCCTATGTTTACACATATGAACACCAACAAAGCTATCCACTTCCAGAACACCTCTGCTCCACCTCACCAACACACTGTGAAAATTTCATTGGTGGTTGACAAGGGGCCGATCAGCTACCAATGGTGGCCGGTCGGCTACCACTAGTGGCCGGTCAACCACTGGTGGTGGCTGTCGACCATTGATGAGCTGAACTTCCTTGCTACAACAGAGAGCAAAACAGAGCAAAACAGTGTGTTTCTCAAGGGTTGTTTGCATACTTTGCCTCTCCTTTTCATGAGGAAATCAAAGGAGGGACAAGCTTTGGTTCACAAATCATCAATCAAGCAATTTCATTGCATGATGGCTTGTGAAACCAATTGTGCAAGTTCAATAAATGCAAAATGAGACCAAAATGACCATCATTCTATCATGCATGATCAAGGGCAATGGAGACCTAGGAAAATGACACATTTCATCACTTTTGAGTATGAAATGTCCCATTTTCCTTGTGTTCAAATTGACGTCTAATTTGAACACATGCAATGCAACACAAAGAATGCTTAATCTTGCCTATTTTACTTGTCCATTTTGTTTACTCATTTTAATTACCAAATCAACCTTTAATCCATTGTCCATTGGAAAGTGTCCTCTAATGGAAAGAGGGCTCAAACCCCAAGTTGCTTTTGGTATGAAAGAGGCATTACACTGTTGGTAATGAACCCCCTAAGGTATTAAACTATTAGGTGTAGCACCTCCATTTCACACTTGGGAAAACAAGTGGTTTGAAACCACTTTCAAAGAAAATCAACAGTGAAGAATTGAGGGGGATTGCAGAGATGATTAAGTGCTGGAATATGTGATAAAAGCACTAAAAACATGCAACCAACTCACACCAATGATGGTTAAAGCCTTAAAACACTAAAGTAGTGAAGGAATTAACACTATAACTATGCAAAACAAGACTGAAACAAACTATCCAGTCCAAAATAGAGCTAAAACAGGTTATTTCAGAAGCTAAAACATGCTGGACTTGAGCTAAGTTAAGCTAGAAAAATAGGCTAACACATAGAGCTATCTAGGCTAACAAACAAGACACAAGGAGAGGAGGCTAACCCCTCATATTTTGAACTTCAAAATGAGTTTTTTACCACTGAAAAACCTCTGGGAATCAATGCTTAAAAGCTCTGAAAAAGATGATGTAAGGGTGGGAAACACAAAGGCAAAGGCCTCCATAACAAGGTAGAAAAAAGGGCTATCAACCTTTAATGGCCTTAGGACCCAAGCTTCAGCTCAAAAACACAGAGTTTTTATAGCCCAACATCAGTTGGAAAACATGTTGGAATGAAGACAAAAGTAGCTAAAACAATAAGCTAAAACATGGAGCTTTAAGCTAGTAAACAAGCCAAAGGAGGGGTGGCTAACCCCTCCATTTTTGGGACTTCAAAATCACTTTTTTAGCCTATGAAAACCTCTGAAAATCAGTGGTAAAAAGCTAAAAAAAAGTTGATGAAAGAATGGGAAACACAAGTGGAAAGGCTTAGAGAGCAAGGTTTAAAGAAGGGTGATTAAACCCTCTACCTTCAAGAGCCTTAAACCACAAGCTTTAGTCCATAAAAAACAGGTTTTAAAGAGCTTAAAAATATCAAGAAAAGATGGAAAACAAATGGTGTAAAGATGGTACAAAGGCAAGAGCAAGTATACCTCTTGGAGAGGAGTGAACCCTTAAGCCCTAAACCACCACTTTCCACACTCTCATGTGCTTTAAGAGCTCAAATCCGAGCTGAAATCCAAGCTCAAATCACCTCAGCAAGAAGCTCTCTAGGTTTGGTTTGGTGTGTTTGGGTATAGGCTATGCAAGTTGCAAAAGAGAGAGAGAATTGTAGAGAGAGAGGATTGTAGATAGAGAGGATATTTTTCAAAATATCTCTTCACTCCTTATCTTTTCTAACCTTGAAAGCAAGAAGAGAGGCCTTATATATATAGAAAAACAGCCCCTCAGGTCGAAAATATCAAGCCTTGGACAGTTGGCACAAAAATATCTTGTTTTTCACCATTGGCCGACAAGTTTCAGTGATGGTTGGTCGGCCATCAATGGTGGCCGGTCGGCCATCAAAAATCTGCTTCCAAGCCCAACTTCAAACGGACATAACTCCTTCATCTGGACTCCTTTGTAAGTCATTCTTGAGCCTAAATTGAAACCTCGGAAGTCTACTTTGCAATGGAAGTGGTCTCACATCTAAATTCTAAGTCTGCTAAGAGATATGCCTATTTTAGTGAAGGTTTCTCAGTTTTGTCTTAACCGGATTGATGCCTAACTTCAACCAGCCATATCTTCCTCATCCAGACTCGGCTTTAGGAAATTCTTGAGTGTAAAATGAAGCCGCGGAAGTCCACTTTCCAATGGTGGTGGCCTCACAAATTAATTCCAAGTGTACAAAAGGATAAACCTGATTTAGTAAAGGCTGCCCAGTTCTCTCTCAACAGTTTGATACCCAACTTCTTCCCCAACTAGGTTTATTCCCTCTCCTTCAATTTTATTCACCTCCAAACCCCTAAATAAGATGTTTTAAAATATTTTTGAAAGAGTTCACCTCTCTTCCATTTATTTCCACTTTGTCCTTGCTCGGTTGACCGAAAAGTGCAATTTTTAACGAAATGCGAGCCTCGGAACATCATAGAAACTTTTGGGAAAAATATTTTGAAAAAGAGGGTTTTAAGGTCTAAAATGATTTTGGTCAAAATCATTTTGGTCCAAAATGGGGTGTAAGGTTGGGATTTAGAGCTCCTCTTGCTGAAGAAATGGAATCTTTGCCACAACAACTTTCATCATCGAGTGATCAATCAGTGGCACCCAAGTCTTAAGGGCGGTTGTAGACTGCCCGAAACTCCGCTCCGCACGCGAGGGTGTGAATTGTAGTTCTAGCTACTACAGTTCGGACTCCTGTCACGGTTCTGAATCTAATCTTGCAAAGTGCAATCTAAGACTGATAAATCACCAAAGAGCCCAAATCCGGCAAATCGTTTTGGAAAATCAATTTTAATCAAAAGTGCTAAACATGGGCTGCTTTGCCAGATTTCAGAGTCGCCACCTAAATGTTTTGTTTTTGGAAAATTTAGGAAACCCTGACTCGTGTCAAAGGCCACGTGTCCGTCATCACCAAAGTTGCCTCGGCTCGGGAACTTGGGTACGAGGGGGAAAGGTCATGAAATGAGCACCCCCGCTCGCCCGATTAAAGATCAGCCTCTACTAAGCATGATATGTTGTTTTTGAAAACACATGTGTTCTTATTCTGATTATTAATCTAGAATTACTATGTGATGCGCACATCATACAAGTATAGACTAAATCACTCAATTTGGAACAAAACATCTCATGTTTGTTTTTGAAAATGGTTTGAAATTGCTACCCTCAAGTAGGCTAAAATGCGGATTTGCCACCCTTAAGTGGGCTTAAAACATGATGATTTGCCACTTTAAGTGGGCTTAAAATGCACATTTGATGAATTGTTCCAATTCAAGCAATGAAACCTTCATCCACAGGCATTCATGCAGTTAAACACTTAAGCAGTTAGCCTCTTGGCAAGCATGCTATCATGGCAGTCACTTACACACATGCAAGGATGCTAAAACATAAACACTTACAGTGTACTCCGAGCCAAAACAGAAACCAATTAGAAATCGATGCATGATCCTAATTATGTTAAGATGCCTAATGCAACACATGCAAAAATGTAGCTAAAATTGGCTCGGCTAGCTAAGATGGCATATGAATGCAACACTTGATAACATGCTTTGAAACACGTATTCAAGTAAGTGTTTTGAAATACAATGCAGTTTGAATGATGTGCCGAGCCCGGTGCATGCAGGACAAATGAATGAATGCAAACATGCGAAGCATAAGTATGCTAATTG
>JAPPVO010005251.1:0-20723 GCA_030407325.1 Camellia japonica | reverse complement strand
ATTTGGGAAGAGTGGGAAGTTGTCCCTTGATTTATTGGCCCTTTTGAGATCCTTGAGAGGATTGGTGAGGCTGCCTATCGTTTAGCTTTGCCACCGCAGTTATCCGGAGTTCATGATGTGTTTCATGTGAGTATGCTTCGGAAGTATGAGCCGGATCCATCGCATGTATTGGATTGGACCGACTTAGAGGTAGATGAGGATGCCTCGTATGAGGAGAGGCCGGTTCGGGTCTTGGATAGGCGGGATCAAGCCTTGCGAGGCAAGACCATTCCCTTGGTAAAAGTTCTGTAGAAACATCACGGAGTGGAGAAAGCCACTTGGGAACGTGAATTGGAAGTCCGCGAGAAATATCCGGACATGTTTGTTGATGTGTAACCATGTATTGAGATTTTGTAATTTTATTAAACGTTAAGAGCATTATATATGTCTTAAGTTGTAAAACCTTGTAAATGTTTTGGTTTATGGAAATGTAGTAGAACTTGCCTTGAAATGGAAGTTTGTTTTAACATTGTGTATGTTAAAATATTGTGGAAATGCAAGCATGATATTAATGTTGCAAATGTTATAGAATTGTGGAGAATGTGTTGAGATTGGTAAATTTCAAGGGAAAACGTGTTAATAATGCATATTGAGTTATATGATGGGATTTGCCTCTTGAAAAGAGATGGGATTGACCGGTAATGGGTCAGGTTGTTAATATTATGTTGTCATATTGTGGAAATAGAGAAAACTTGTTTTTGAAAACTTGTACTTAATTTTGGGGACGAAATTCTTTAAGGGGGGAAGGTTATAGCGATCCCGATTTTCTCTTCCTTTGTATACTGTATTCAGGACTCGGTTCCGTGGACTTGTTGTTGTATCATTCTCATTTCTAGCCTTTACTCTTTGTATTTGAGTCTTGGGTTGTGTTGGTCAGTTTTGAAACAGGTTGGTTGTACTTTGAAACCAAAAGTTGATGCCCAGATTTTGGACTTCACGCTCGAGCGGGGATTTTGACGCTCGAGCGGGCCCTTCGTTGTTGCTTCTCGTCTCGAGCGGGAGTTTTGACGCTCGAGCGTAATTTTCCATCTCCTAGTACTTTGCTCTGCAGTTCGTCCGCTCGAGCAGTAGTTTTGACGCTCGAGCGTGACCCCTTTTATTTTGTCCCTCCGCTCGAACGGGGAGTTTGACGCTCGAGCGAGGACCCTCACCTGCAAAACTTTTGGAAGTGTGCGATCGACGCTTGAGCGGCTCTTTTCACGCTCGAGCGTGAGTCTGTGTCTGACGCTCGAGCGGGGCTTTCCACGCTCAAGCGGGGAGTCGATTACATCAGTCCAAGATCTCACTTTCAGGATCACTTTTTGACCTACTTTTTCTCTCTTAACTTTTAAAAACCACCACTTGAGAGTTTCTCTCTCTACTCTTATCTTCTCTCTAAGATTTGATCTACTCCCGGTGCTCTTCTACCCTAGTTCCTTTGGAAGAAAGGTAAAGCTTCGCGAGGGCTTTCTTTTAATCTGAAAAAGAGAGGATTTGGAGCACTTTGGGTTTTGGGTCATCATCTCCATCATCTCCATTTGAGTTCTTCACTTCGAGGTAGGGATACCCTACTTCATATTGTAGGTTTTGTCCTAAGTTTTGGTCATTTTGATATGTTGGTGTCGTTTGGTAAATTTTGGGAAAACTAGGGTTTGTATCATAATTTGAGAAATAGGGAATTGTTTATATATTAAATTCCATGTGATTGTGAATCATGAAAAATGACAGAAATAGTGTCAAGATGATAAAATTGAACCTTAGGGTTAATTTTGAGGAAAGGGGGAAAAGCCCTAATTGTTGTAATGAATTAATTTGTATAATTAATTTTGGGAAATAATGTGGAATTGAGTTTAATTCATGAAATTGGGGAATTATGAGATAAATGGTGTAGTTGAATAGTTTAATCACTCACCTATGCAAATGTTGAGTTTACATTTGTTGATATATTTATTTCCTGTATAGAAATAACTGTTTTGGGCTATCAGTGGAGGATAGTCGTGATTGTTGTAGACATTGCATGCTGATTAGGGAAAACTAAAACTAATCACATTGAATGAGTCATTGAATATGACAGTTGAATTAATACAGCAAATACGTGTATTGATTGTATATTGTTTGGGAGGAGATAGGGGATGTATTCCATGGTTTGAGGGAAGATAGGGGATGGACTCTCAAACCTGTTTGGGAGGAGAAAGGAGATGGACTCCATTAGTACAGCAAATCTGTGTACTTATTGATGTATGGAAGTGTATTAGTACAGCATGTATGTGTACTTATCAATTTATGGAAGTGTTTTGGTTTGAGTCTTAGTCTCACTTAAATTGTTATTATTGGAAGTAATGTTGGTATGAGATGTAATCTCATTATTATTGTTTGGCCAGGTTCTAAGCCATGTCTGTATAATTGGAAAGTTGATTAATAACGTAAAGCGAAACATGTCATGGACATTATTGTCATGAAACTGTAAAGTGATATAATGGATTTAACAGTATTAACCATCTATCGAATGCTATTGCTTTAGTCAATTCTTATATTTGGTTTAGTATATTTCTGCTGCGCTGTGGCTCACCCTATATGGGAACATCATTTTCAGGTTCAGGTGATATGCTACCTCCAATGACTTAGCTTGGAAGGATTTGGAGTTGAAGACTCTGTTTAGAATAGTTGTTATTTTGTTTTAGTTTGATATTACATGTAAACTCAAGCCAAGGGCTTAATGTGTAATTGAGTTAGTACTCAGACTTTTGTGTCCAAGTGTTGGCTTGGAAAGATGTAAGCCCGTAGGGCAATTACTTTCGTTATTACATGTAATGCTTTTTAATAAGATTACTCTGATGAATGAAATAATGTTTTGTTTTCTTTTACCAATGCATGTCAATATTTTGTATATTATGGGTTTATTTTGAGGGCGTTACAATGATAATCAATGAGGTAGATATACATATTGAATGAGGTGGTTGATCATGAATGAGGTAGGTGTGGCCTTGAATGGTTTTGAGCCTTCTCATGCCAATTTAATGTTTTGAGTCTTGTAGAACATGACAATGCATACATTGATGTTCCCATCAACTTCAAAATGCATGGCTGATGTACATTCAAAAAAAAAAAAAAAAATAGCATCAACTACTGTCAAATTGTAATTTGGAGATGCTAACTATTTGACAGTAGTTTTTTTTTTTTTTTTCTGGCTATGAACCAATAGATCACAGTGGAAAAAAAGTGCTATTTTCAAGATCAAAGTGATAACAAATAATAGTTTTGTAGAGGGTAAACAAATTACACACTATTATCATCATATAAATGAAAAAGGTCAATGTCATTTTAGATCAATAAATTGTATATTGACAATAAAGTGGATTTTAAGTGTTATTGAAGGACCAATAATACTTTAGATACAAAGTATAATTTCTTTAAATAAAATTTCAATAATTGTCTTGTTCCCATAATTAAATTGGAAATGCAAAGTCAACTATTATGCATTACAAATAAAAGTTAGATAACAGTAAAATGTCAATTGCGAAAAATATAGTAAAATAATGAAATCCAATAATCATCTGGAATAAGATAAGACCATATCCAAAAACATTATATATTCATTTCATACATTTAGTTGCAAAACTGATATATGTGTGCAGGTGTAAGACAATCTTTACTACCAAAACAACAACAAACACTGACAAATCAATCACCCTAAACACCTCATAATCAAAAAAGCCAACAAATAGTTCATCCTCTTGTCCACATGATCAAGTTACTTTTCACCATGAAGTTGTCATATACGTTCAATTAAATCATTGCGAAGGGCATGACATGTATTCTTATCTCTAATACCTAAATGATGGGATATAAACAATTCAAAGGCATTGTTACTGGTAGTAGATAGTACTACTGCTGAGGTGCTTGATGATATTTCATAATCCAAATCAAGATAGGAGTCTCTCTCATCTTCGACAATCATATTGTGCAATATAATGCTAGTCTTCATTATGTTACCAAGGATTTTGGGATCTTAAAAATGTACTAGACCCCCTACAATTGCAAATAGGGATTGGAGCACTCCGAATGCCTGCTCTACATCCTTTCTTGCTGACTTTTGCATCATAGAAAAATGTTGCTTCGTTGCTCCTTGGGGAGAAGAGATTGTTTGTACCAATGTTGCCCATGAAGGGCATATACCATTAGCAAGATAACAACCCATATTGTAAGTGTGTCCATTAACTATGCAATTAGTAGGCGGAGCTTTCCCTTGGGCAAGATTAGAAAATAAGGGCGAACGATCCAAGACATTCAAGTCATTGTGTGATCTAGGCATTCCAAAAAATGCATGCCAAATCCACAAGTCATAAAAAGCTACTACTTCAAGAATTATGATTGGCTTTTTCTGATGGCCTACATATTGACCTTGCCATGCCATCGAATAATTTTTTCACTCCCAATGCATGCAATCTAAACTTCCCAACATACCCGGAAACCCACGAACATCCCCAACAGCAAATAATCTAGCAATATCAGTTGGTGATGGAGATTGTAGACACCCCATTTTTGACCGTCCTCAAGACTTGGACGTCACCGTTGGAACACTCGGTGATTATCCATGTTTGTGTTCGTTTGGAGTTCCCGGAGTTCTCGGCTCGCGCGCCTTGCCTCAGGACCTCCGAACTCGATCGTTTTGTGTCTGGTTTTGCACCAAACACTTGTGTTTTGCCTTGGGAGGGCAGGGAATGCTTGTGAGGCATCCCCACACCCACCGGCTGTGGCTAGAGGCCACCGGCTGGCTGTAGTTTCCACCGGCACTATATTGTGCCGGTCGGCACTATTTTGTGCCGGTCGGCACTCTCTTTTGGCAAAATGACCATTTTGCCCTGCCGACTACTGTGCACTTGCTTTCTGAGATATTTTCAGACAGCTGTGTGCAATTTGCTTCCCCTCCATACACGTGTATGGAGGGATGAGCCCTTAGTTGCTTAGCTTGTAAGTCTTACAAGTTCTATAAGAGGAAGGTTCTTCCTCTTGGCTTAAGGTTGGGATTTCTTGAGAGGTTTCAGCCATTTTAGAGAGAGAGCAAGCTCTGGTTTTAGGTTTCATATATCTATCTTATCTCTCTCCTTTCTTGCTTATTTAGTACACTAGGTGCCTTAGTTCACACTATTGCACACAAGCACCTAGTGTCTCACCTTCTCCTTGCAACTGAGGTTCTAGGGGCTGTTTTTTTAGTGTTCTTGACTGGTTTGGAGCTCAAGGACCAACTACTCCAACCTTTGTGAAGAAAAGCTTCAAGGGTAAGAAACTTACTTTATTTACCCCATTTTTGCACTCTATTTTTGCTTGCTTTAAAACAGTTTTTGTGCCTGGTCTATAACACAAAAAAGTTCTGTTTTTTAACCCTCTTTGTTGTATCTTAAGAGTGTTTAGTGGTTTGGGGGAGTTTGCCCCCCTTTAGGCCTTGAAAAGGGCTCATTTTTATGCTATTTTGGAGAGATCCGGGACTTGTGTGCTTGGACCTTTCCACCACTGAAATCTTGAGGGATTTCAGTGGTGGAGATGGTGCCTTAAAGTCCTAGAAAGGGGAGGGCCACCCCCTCTCCTTGATGTCCTTGAAAAGGGCAAGTTTTGCTTCCTTATGGAGCTTCATGCTTGAGTGAGTGTTGAGCATGTTTGACTTGTTTTCCATGCTTATATTTCCATGATATAACATGATTTCAAGTTGGTTTTGGTCTCCTATGCATGCTTAGTATAGTTGCCTTGTAATGCCTCTTTATGCCTTAACATGTCTAGGTAGTGTGCCTCCATTTCTAGCATGTTTTAAGCTTGCATTTGTGAAGCTTGTATGCTTATTTTGCCATGATTTAGCTCTGTCCATAGTTGCTTTGGTCAATCTCATCATGCATTACATAGCTCCTTTGTATTTGGCTTGTTGGCCTTGAGAGCATGTGAGTGTAGCATGCCTTGCTTGCCTTATTTATTATGGTTTGGAACCATTTAGCATGGTATTTCAGACCTTTTAGTGTACTTGTATGCACGCTTTAGTTGCTTCTTTAATGCTTTAAAAGCATGTGTTGAATGCTCCATGTTTTGGTCATGTTGCACGCCTTTGTGCTTGAACCTCTTAGATGCCATCTAGGTGCTCCTTAGGCTTTGTTTAGGTCTGCTTGTGACCTGTTTTGAGTCCCTTTAGCTTTGTGAGGCTTGGTAGACTTGGCCTTAGTTTAAGCCTTAATGGCTTGTTTCAAGACTTGGACCATTTGTTGCATGCTTTGGCTTGCTTTGTTGCATGATTTGGCATCATATTTTGCATGATTTTCAGAGCTTTATATGCATGCCAATTGTCCATGTTTAACTCACTTCAAGTGTGCTTGAATGTTGCTTGTTTATGCCTTGAGTTGGTACCTTAACATGTGTATGTGTGCATGTGTGTTTGGCCCTCATAATTTAGCACTTTGGCCACTGATTTTAGGCCTTTTAGAGTTGCCTAATTCATGTATAAGTCCATCCCTCATTGGTTTGCATGTTTGCTTGAATGCCTTGCATAAGTGCATCACATTGTTCACTTTGCATGATAGATAACATGCTTAGGGTTGCATCACATTCGCATGCATGTTAGGCCTCTTGAAGTGAAGTATGATAGAGGTTTGGCACCCTTGTTTGCTTGATTGCATTGCATGCATTTGAAATTCAAATTGCACTCTCGATTCTTTGGGCCATCATGCATGGAAATGCGTGATTGGTGGTCCGGGAACCGAGGCACATCCCCCTTTGAGTCAAAAGTATGATAAGGAGTGTGTTTTGGTGCATACATGCCTTGAATTGCATTGCCATGCATTTTGTTGCCCTCTGCTGCTGTGAGTTGCAGGTTTTGCAGGCATTTTGTGCCGACCGGCACTGTTTAGTGCCGACCGGCAGTGAATTGGCAGCCGATGGCTTCACTCAGTGCCGGTGGCCTCCCCCTTCAGCCGGTGGTGCTCTACCCCAGCCGGTGGTACTCCCCAGTGCCCTGAGAGGCACTCCTGGGATTTTGGTAATTTTCTGAGGAGGATAGCAGGGAAAACAGAGGCACACTTGTATGACAGTGCGATTCCGAGCCAATTCCGAGCGCGCGCTGCATTTGGGCCCTCCTCCCGAGGCATTTACTGTTTTAATTAGATTAATTATTTGTCTAATTAATTTAGTGAATTTGTAATAATTAATTAGCTTGCGTAGTTAATTGTTTGTATTATTATTTTGGTCCCTCCGAGCGAGGGCAAAAATGTAATAAGTGTGTGTGAGTGGGTGTATGTCTTCCAAACCCCCATTTCTTTCTATCCCTTTTATTTACCTGCTTACGATGGTAGATTAGGGCACGTCTATTTTAGCATACCTTATGCAATGCATGCGTGCATTCATGCATTTGTTTACATGCACCGGGCTCGGTACATCATACAAACCGCATTGCAATTTTCAATTCCAAATTGAATACGTGCCATTCGCACATTTCATATGCCATGTTTAGGGTTAGCCGAGCCTACTCTAGATTGCATCTATGCATGTGTTGCATTAGTCACTTAACATGAACTAGGTCATGCATGTTTGCTAACTAGTTCCTTGTATTTGGCACGGAGTACGATGTAAGTTTTTACGCTTTAGCATAGCACATGAATGTGAATGCTAACATGACAGTATGATTGCCATGCGGCTAAATGCTTATGTGTTATAAACTGTTTGAATGCCTGTGGGTGGAGGTTGGATTGTCTGAGTTGGAACAACTCATTGAAATCCGTATTTTAGCCTACTTACGAGTAGCAAAATCTAACACGTTTTTCGAGGCAAAACGGATATGCAATGTTTATTTCCAAGTTAGGCAATCTAGTCTATACTTTTGTGTTGTGCGCATCACATAGTAATTCTAGGCTAATAATCGGAATAAGAGCATGTAATGTTTTCAAAAACGGATATCACGGTTAGTAGAGGCCGGTCTTCGGACCGGGCGAAAGGGGGTGCTCATAGCTGACCTTCCCCGATCGTACCCAAGCTCCCGAGCCAGATCACTTTGGTGATGACGGACACGTGGCCTTCGGCACCGAGTCAGGGTTTCCTAAATTCCCATTTTAAAAATATTTAGGTGGCGACTCTGTAATCTGGCAAAGCAGTCCATGTTTGGCACTACTTTTTTCAAAAATCTGTTTTTCTTCAAAACGATTTGCCAGAGTTGGACTCTTTGGTTCAGACTTAGAATCGCGACACAAAAGGGAGTCCGAACTGTAGAGCGAAGCCCACCGGCGCGTCTACAGAGATCTAAGATATTCAGGTCCAAAGATTTCTACAATTGAATTGCAAAAGTGTTTCAAACTTTCAATTGTTGTGCTTTCCTTAATTTGCATATAATCATCAACTACATTTGTTGCCACTCCATATGCGAGCATTCTAACTGCTAAAGTCATCTTTTGGAGTGCAGACAATCTGAGAATATGATCTGTATCTTTTTTCTGAACAAAATATGTGTCGTATGCTTCAATGGCATGCAAAATTTGTAGATACAGATCACGATACATTCTAAAACGTCTCCGAAATGTTGAAGATGAATAAACTAGATTTACAGCAAAATAATTCGCAACCAATCAATCATGACCCTTTCTTCTTTTGCGACGTATGTACTTATGTCCTACAACAGAGCGACATTTTTTTCCTTGGTTGATCACTTCTTGTTAGCATCTATATCATACTAGCATTATTTATCTCATAAAGACCCACAAGTGAAACAATTTTTGCATTATCACTTTCATCATTAGAGGATGAAGAAGAAGAGGAGGATGAAAAATTAGTGAACAAATAAGAAGTTGAAGAAGTCATTATGCTCTGTTTTTCAATGATAGGTTGGTTCTAGATACAACGTTGTTTGCTGGGTGTATTCAATTGGTTTAATCTATTTATATATATATAATGGAGGGAAAACAAATAGCAAAGAAATTGAGAGAAACAGAAATAGATGGAAAAATAATTTTCAGAACTGGTGGATTGCCCTTGTCGGTCAACTGGCCGGCCGTCCCCCTGGTTAACCTGTTTGTTGATGATAGCCAAAATTGCTCCATTGGAGTGTTGGATATCAGATGGAGTTTTTACTCAAATTTTTACTCAAATTTGGTGAACTAAATGATTCACCATTGAAGATGCTCTTATAAAAATAGTTTCCAAAGTGTGTATGTGAAAAACATAAAGAGAAAAATAATGCTCCTTCCATTCCAAAATAATAGTCTCTTTTGGAAAATTTAACTTTTTTTGGTAGTACAATTATTATACTTTAAAAATATTAGTTTTTCAAAATTACGCTTTGATAGTACATTTTTTGAGAATATCAATTGCCATAATTGTACTTTTTGTATTGTTAATGGATTTAAAAGAAAGGCAAAATAGGAAATTCATATTATTTTAATCATTGATTTTTGAAAAGGGACTAATATTTTAGGACAATGAAAAATGGAATAAGAGACTAATATTTTGGCATCGAGGAAGTATATATATATATTATTTCATTAGTTAATATTAGCAATTTGAGAAAGCATGATTACTTGGAATATTCTTTTACCTATATCAAAAGCTTTGCTTGTTTCTTCTATTTTATAATGAAAGAAGAAAAAGTAAACAGGGATTCACCAAATCAACCTGATATTCACCTACCCCACCCCAAAACTAATGGGGATTCACCAAACCAATACTATAACCAATCTATAGGAAAAAGAATTGAAGAAAAACTGCACCTATAAGTGCGGGGTGGGGTGGGTCCCTATCGGGTCGGAGCATCATTTGTCATTGGGAAATGCGTTTCTACTATTGAAAATCGAAATAGGAGGGGTTTTAGTGGTGTGGGACGTAAAGTGGAGTTGGAAAAATAAAAGAAAGAGAAGGAAAGAAATGAGAGAGAAGTTGATGGTTAAAGAGGAAAAGAAGTAGGTTGATGTGGGTTAGAAAATAAGGTCGAGGTGGAGGTGGAGGTGGTGGGTAGTAAGGGAATTGAAGTAGAAATGAGGTGGAGGTAGAGATGGTGAGTGAAAGGAAAGACATGTGCTGGTGGCCGCAGAGAAAAAACAGGTGCTGGTGGGGGAAGTCTAGGTTGGTGAATAGTTTAGAAATGTGGTTGGTAGAGAAAGTTGTTGTTGTTGTTGTTGTTGTTTTTTTTTTTTTTTTGCAAATGATATTATTATTATTTATTTCAAAATGTAGGGTCATTATTGAAGGATAGAAATGTAAATTACTTTTTCCAATTAACTGTGACCTCAAAATTTATGGGCATCATAATAAGATCTAAACTTGAAAATTAATTTAATAAAGGGTTTCTAATCGTTGTTTCTAAAATATTCATCATAACTCGTCAATTATAAAAATAGAAATTACTATTATCAAATTAAAATCTAAGATAAATTTAAAGCTTTGTCTTAAAATATTCGGTGCTTCAGACCCCCAGTGGGAAAGTGACGTGGCGCACTGGGGTAAATTCAAAAAAAAAAAAAAAAAATTTTTTTTTTTTGGACAATGGGAGGGCTAGGCACAGGACCCCCAGTGACCTGGGGGTCTGAGGCATTTTTCTAAAATATTCATGATAAGAAAAGTAGCTTAAAACTAAATACCTAGGGAAATATTGATGGGACTTGAGCACGTTGCAGGATAGCCAAGATTAGCTGTCACCTTTGCATGTCTCAGCATTTTCTTCAGCTTCCTTGGTAACTAACATAATATGGCATGAGTTGCGAAACCCAATAGGGTTTTTTGGTAGAGCATGAAATGTTGGGGAGGCATTTATGGCCAAGAGCAATAACCTTCGACGGATTTAGTTTTAAAATTTTAGAAAGAAATGAGTTATCACTACTACAAAAACAGTTAAAGATCACACTTTGACAAATGAAAATATCTCACTTTTATTGGAAGTGTGATAAAAAAAAAAATTAGATTGATATTTTAATCACACTTGATTTGATAAAGTGTAATAATATTTATTTTTTAGTCACTTTTCAATTAAGTGTGATTATATATATGTATATATATTTTTAATCACACCTTCTAATTAACATGTGATTATAGATCACATAAGAAAAATTAAAAATATCTCACATTTATTAGACGTGTGATTAAAAAAATTAAAATGATTTTTTAATCACACTTAATTTAATGAGTGAGATAATATTTTTTTTAATCACACATTTTAAATAAGTCTGATTATATATATTTATTTTCATCACAGTTTCAGGTGTGATTATATATAATTTTTTAATTTAATTTTTATATAAAATAATTATTCCCATATTCGCGCCTCTTCTACACGATTGAGATGGCAACGACTCTTTGAAACACCCACCAAGATTGAATTTGCTAAATACGTACAGGCATTATTATAATAATGTAAAAATCACACGAAAGAAATTTAAAATAGTTCACTTTTATTAGAAGTCTAACTAAAAAAATTAAAATAATATTTTAATCCAATCAATTTAATTGAATGTGATAGTATTTATTTTTAATCACACTTTTATTAGAAGTGTGGCTATATCTTTTTTCTAGTGGTAGTTGCTAAGGCCTGGTTTGGGGTGTTGCAAAAAGTTACAAAAAAATAAAAAAGTTATCACTATTCACAAATTAAAAATATTAAAAAATTAATATACATAATATTTTAATCAAACAAAATTTACACAATTTTCATGGTTGAATTGACCCTTTAGTACCGTGAGAGGGAAAAGAAAAAGAATTACATATATAAAATAACTAAGTTGGACGGAAATGTTGGGCCTGTGGGGACCTACCATAGGTCCCGTTTTTATAATCCGAACCGTTTAATATGTAGAACTCGTCCAGAACCATATGCCTGTAAAAAATCACGTTGATCAGAAATCAGTAACTACATGATCAAATCAGTTTTGTATAAAAAATGGATTGTGTCATAGTTAACAGTTGACAAGAAAAACTAACACGATCAGATAGCTATTGATATCCAATCAACGTAATGTTTCACAAATATATAGTACTCGATGAGTTCTACACATTGAATGGTTCCGATTAGCAAAACGGGACCCGTGGTGGGCCCCATGGGCCAAACAACACCGTCCAATTTATGTCCGAAAAGGAGAGAATCAATCTCCTACCCCTACCTCTGTCGCACTGCCCCTTACGCTTCCGACCGTACGGCATATTCCATCACTAACTTCTCCTATACACTTATTTATACAATTTTTTAATACACTTTTTTCCATAAAAAGTCAAAAAGTTAACACAAACATTCATATTTTTTTCCTCAACTTTTTAGTTCAAAAAGACAAAAAGTGCACTTATTTAGGACATCCCAAACAACCCCTAAATAAGTGTTACAGTGTGTTTCGTTTCAGTTTTCTGAATTTAGTTATCTGAAAATTGAGTTTTTTGTTTTTCGTGTTTTTTTATTTTTAGTGAATATTTTTTAAATTTTAAGCAATTTTTTACTTTTTTAGATGGAGCTTACTTAGATGTATCTAAATTTTTTGAAAATATTTAAAAAATTAATAAATACATAAACATACGAAAAATGTATGAATTTTTATATTTTTTTTGTATTTTTGGTATTTGGTGAATTTTTTAAAGATCTTTTTTTCACAAATATTATACTTTCTAAGTGTATTTATGAATTGTTTAAAATATTAAAAAAATTCAGTGAAAACAAAAAACAACAGAAAATGAAACAGTAAAATTTTTTGAAAAGTGAATTCTGAAAACAAACAGAGTGATTTTTTTTTTTTCCTTTTTTTTCTCATCTATATAACAAAAGAAAACAGTTTTTGAAAATGTCTTAAGAGTTACATTTGAATAGAACGACTAGGATTAATTTTGTATTAGATCCAACGGTCAGATTTACTCCTCCAACTTTCAATATCCCGCCCAAACATTTCTCCTCACTCTTCCTTCCTTTCAATAGTTTGAAACCATCCCAACTCCTCTCTCTCTCTCTCTCTCTCTCTCTCTCTCTCTCTCTCTGGAGATGAACCATCCCATGGCCAAGGAATTCAATGTCCCTCCGGTGGTGTTCCCCTCCGGCGGAACACCTGCAGCGTTTGCAACAGCGGCGGCTTTCGACGGTACCGTTCTAGTTGCCATAGTCCACAAACCCTAGCATCCCATTCATGTCCTTCGACATCGTTCTTGGCTCCGCAATTCGGTGGTAATATTTCGAGAATCGAAACCGGGTTGGATGACAAACCACCTCTACTCAAAAAGTTTGGAATCAATACGAGACAAATTTGGAGCAAAACTGCATCGATTGTGAACCTGTTTAGAGTGAACACGAATCTACAAGAATATGCTAATTTGTCAGGTATGTTTCTATTCGTGATGGCTTTTGGGTTGTTTCAATTGCTTGCTTGGAAGCTACATTTTGGGATTTTATTGGGTTGGGCCACTGTTTCAGCTTTGTTTCTTTACGTTGTGTTCAATAAAGTATTGGGATTATGTGTGTTTTGATGTTTGTGCTTTTAGTTACAATAACTATTATGTGTGCACAAATGTTTATTTTTCTGTGGATTTTGATATCTTTTAGGCTGTGATTGAATCATGGATTTGGATAGTAATTTGGATTTCCCTTTCTCTTTTTATATCCCTATCCAAATCTATGATCCAAACACTTCAATAAGAATTAAACATAAATGTATACAACACCTTACATCTTTAATTAATTTAAATTATATGACAATATATACATCATATGTGAGATTGTCTTGCCCTATGCCAAGTTTCATTGGAGAAAAACATTTTTTTTTTTTTTTTGAGTTATTAGAGAAAAACATGCAGTGGATCTTAAATGACACTAGCAATAGATCTTTGTAGTTATGATTTCTTTTTCTTTTTGAATTTTCCCCCTTGACATATATTGGTAGTAAAATGGTAGCTTATTTGTGCGTCATGGTTGGCTATTCATTGACCTGACAATCTGTAAATCTATATAGTTTGTCATTGTAGTCTATTTGTTGTTGCAGTCTGTGTGCTTAAATTTTTTCCAATACAAATTTAGATTCATAATAATAATAATAATAATAATAATAAAAGTTTCATGGTTGCTTGAAGACCTACCTATGTATTGATTTTGGTTGATCAACTGATTTTAGCTTGAGTTATTGATTGTCACTGGTATGCTAGGGGACATATCTGAGCATTTAAGAGGCCTTTGTGGAAATACCTACGATTAGCATTGATGTGTCATTATTGGGGGCTAATTAGAAATATTGTTTTCAATAATACACATAAATTGCTGTACTATTTTGTTTATTATTATGATGAAAATTCCATATTAATTTGACTATCAATATCATTCTTACATGGATTTTTCCCTGATTAGTGGTTAATTATACCCATATGACATGGATGAGTTTTGTAAATTGGTGCTAACATTTACCCACAAATAGGGCATGTATCTTTCCTTGGTGTGATGTCTTCCTTTATATCTTTAGTCATGTTATGTTTCACTAGGATTGTGTTATGCATGGATTTTTGAATGGTGAAGTCTGAGCACATTCTCTTTTATGTCTTTTACTTTTTTTCCCTGGCCAATATTTATTTTCATTTTTCCTTTCCTTTCCTTTCCTTGGTGCATGTTTTCATTTGATTGTTGTTTTGGGCCTTAAGCAAAAGAACCCAAAGTTCGCAAGGCAATGATTAGACATTCTTCCAATTATCTACTTTCCATGCATTTAGATCTTTCTTGTTGGGTGCATGAAATTTTTTCTCTTTGTAAGTAACATTTTCAATTAAGGTTTTGTTATTCTTGCTAAATCTTTGACTTTTTAGTGTTATGGGTTCACTAAGAGACATCGACCATCACATTTTAACTGTGTCTACAAGCTATGTTGCTATTGTATCCTTGAAATTTTGAACAACAGAGGTTCTGTACCAGCCCTTTTATTCTTGTTCTTCGTTTCCTTTTTAAATACTAAATTAAGTTAGTCGTGCTTACCAGTTCTATTTACTAATTGGCATTGTCAAATAGCACGGTTCATATATTGTCATACTGCATGCCCATAAGAATCTTTATATAGAAAGGAGCATTGTGAATAACGCTGATTTTCTTCTTTTTTTTCCAATAGAAATAATGCTACTTTGATTTCTTTTGAATAGATGACCTAATGTGTTCGCATGTTAACTTCCCTCCTATGCTAGGTCCCCTAGATTTCTAGCTTTTGGTGTAGCTTTCCTCAAACTTGTGGAGTCCAACTAATCAACTTGCTTGTCTGAGGCAAACTAGGTTGCCAAATCTGCTGTATTTCGCATGTTAGTATTTTCACAAGCAAGCCAAACTAGTAGCATGTACTTCCCAGCACAGTCAGGACGATCATTTTTACGTGGCATCTCATATTATGCATTTGGCTAATTAGAGGCACATGGAGTCAATAACATGTCCAATGACTTTTAAGATTTAACCCTCAATTGGTGAATGGGTTGTGTCAGTTATTGGGTGACCATTAAATGGCGCAATAATTAGTTACTTTGGAACATGAGCAACTAGTACTCTTTGTTGTATAAAGTTTTGGTAGTAATTAAGGGAATACTTTCTAGTGTTCATTATGTCTGTTTTGATATTTGTGCTTTTAGTTACAATAACTATTATGTGTGCACAAATGTTTATTTTTCTGTGGATTTTGATATCTTTTAGGCTGTGATTGAATCATGGATTTGGGTACTAATTTGGATTTCCCTTTCTCTTTTTAAATCTCTATCCAAATCTATGATCCAAACACTTCAATAAGAATTAATCATAAATGTATACAAAACCTTAAATCCTTAATTAATTTAAATTATATGACAATATATTCATCATATGTGAGATTGTCTTGCCCTATGCCGAGTTTCATTGGAGTTGTTTAATCCTCAATTAATTGAAATTTGGAACCCCATTTTCTGTCTTTCTGATTTCTATACATGTTTTTGATCTGTGTATTTGTTCCTGATTGTTTTGAGAGAGAGAGAGAGAGAGAGAGAGAAGAGAGAGGTTAAAGATTAAAAGGAAAAAAATTGAAGCTTGCCTAGAACTAGTATGTTCTGGTTTTTTTCAAACCTTGAAGTGTTTTTTTGTTTTTATTTTCTTTATTTTTTCTGAGGAGAAATTTTTCTATAGTTTTGTGTTTATGAATGGACACTGATTTTATTTTTTATTTTTTATCTTGAGTTGGTTATTGATTTGAATTACATGCGTTTGCCTGTGTTGATGATGAGCTCAAGACTTGGGACACTGAGTTGGTTATTATTTAGGGTTATTGAGAAAATGTGAGAAAGAATAAAAACAAATTGAGGTTTTGAGATCACTGAACTTCTGAATGTGGTGTTTATGCATGAAGGTGTAGTTTTGCTTTGATCCTTTTTTTTTTTCGTCAGTTCTCTTGGAAGCTAAATGAGGTTAAATAGATTTAAGAGATCTCGAAATTTTAAAAAGCTTACTGTAGATTCTACATTCTTTTGGTAGATTACATATGGTATAGTACTTAAGTTGATGCATAAGAAGACAAAGGTCCAGCTGCATTCACATGAGGTTCCATATGGATCTGGAAGCAGGCACCAGTGATTACAGGTTTTTCTATTGTTGATGATTCAAATAGCTACTAGGTACTCTCTATATCTCTTTCTCATTTTCAAGGCAAGGTCACGATTGTCACGACCTCCACTCAGGGAATCGGCTCTAGCATCGCTGAGCGTCTCGACTTCGCAAACAGGTTCATTTTTATTTTTGTCCCAATCTTTTTAGTCTTCTTTTTTAGGATATTAAAACCTCAATTTATCTCTCAAATTTTTCTAGGTTTGTGTCCTTCAATCTTAAAACATCAATTTCTCGATATCTTTTTCATACTTTGATTTTGAGTTGAGTTCATTTTGTGTGCTAGGTTTTGATTGTTCTGCAGAAAAATGTAGATAAGGCAGTGGAGCAACTTAAATCAAGAGGAATTGAAGTGTTTGGAGTGGTTTGTCATGTGTCTGTAGCTCAACAAAGGAAGAATCTGATAGAAAGACTGTTCAGGTGAGCAAACCCATCTTATTTGTTATCTTCTGAGAGTAGCTACACAAAGGGGAAAATGGAAACCTGGGCTTTGATTTTTCTTGAGTATTTGTATTTCTATCTTTAAGTTAATTGATTTTGAAATTCATGACTTAATTGGTTTGAATTTGTAGTATCATATTGTTCAAGCTTTAATTAATCTCATTAGCAAAAGTCTTTGTATTTTCTTATAATTCTCTTATTGATTGTTGAGAGTTTCATCGTTCTAGGTTAGTTTAACTGGATATCTTTATGTATTCAAATTCAAATTATTAGTTACTAAATTTGATATTTTAAATTGAAGTGGGTCATAATTTATAGATGAAAATGGGTTAGAGAGATGAAAATTGATGAACCATTATGAGATACAGAGAAGTTAGTTTCTAATTGCTAAACCATTTGGCGAAAATTGATGAAAATTGTTGAACCATTTGGCGAGATGACTTGTTTTTTAGAGAAAGAAATAGAAAGGCAGAGCTTTAATTTCTATGTTGTTTAATTTGTATATAAATATTCACTCAATTTGTTATCCTACCATACAACATAACATGTCATGTATAGGACACAAAACAATATACATACTATCAACCATGCTTCCATAGGAATTTAATTTAATATTCACTCAATTTGTTATCCTTTCTATTGTTATGCTTTTCTTAATGTGGACATTGATACATGTTTAGGAATGTAGGATTAGGTGTAATATGAGTTTCGCCATGGACTACGAGATTTGTCATGTCATCAAAAAATAAGAAATTTTTTTAGTTTACTTGTCATGCCCATCAGTTTCGGCATGGACTACTAAATTTGTTTTTGCATGTGGGAGATTTTTTTCCCCTGCATGTGGATAAGTGGATATAGACCCATGGGCACAACAAGATGGATGATTTGATACTCATGGATTTTCTTTGTTATGTTTCATTTTTTTATTGGTTTAAATGCATTTGTAATTTCTAAAGAAGAGGCAAATTTTGCCTCTTAATTAATTTGTATTTTTATTTTTCAGGTTAGAAATTACTTGGAGAGATGCAAAATATGGTCAAAGAACTCGAAGACTTTGTGCTTCAAGTTTTTTTATTTTTTTAATATATGTAATCATAGTTAATTTTTTTTTATTAATTCCTTTGTATATACTTTTGAACATTCAACTTTCATTTTTGAAATATGTGACGTTATTCCATTCAATATATGGTTGTGATTCAAAGGATAGTATATATATTGTGTATTATATTCTTCAAATGCGTACAAAAATAATATTGATTATTCTTCAAATATGTTGAACCATTTTTTTTTATCACACGTATTAACTGTGATGAGAAATGCATATAACGTGTGATCTTATCTCATTATTAATCTCATGCTAAAGTGTGATCTAAATGTTTATTATCACACGTAAAAAGTGTGATCTAAATATTTATTATCACACGTATAACGTGTGATGGAATCATCTTTTAATGACACTTTAAATGTGATTAAAAATGACACTTTTTAATCACTCCCAAAGATCACACTTTGACAAAATTTAAAACGTATGATTCATATATCACACATAAAAAATGTGTAGTGCATGAATACTTTGTTTTAGCTATATTGATTTAGACTTGGGTATTTGAAGGATGTTGAAACTTGATTGTTCTTGTTAGAATGTTCTGTTTGAATTACTTTCTTCGTTTGGAGACGAGTTTTGAGATAATTGCTATTTGCTTTATTTTGGTATGTTTCATGATATTGATAATATGTTGTTTTGATTTTTTTTAGGTTAATTTTATAACTTTATCACTGATCTTTGTGATTTTATTGTTCTAAAATTAGTGGGATTAGATAATGTATTCAACAGGAATAATGTGTTGGAATTGGTTGTGTTTGGCATGGTTGTCTCTTTTACATGTTTGTGGTTGGTCTTGAATAGGGATTCAGCTGCTTGCATGCTTTGTTGATTGACTCTGCTCAAGTGTTTGGAGGAACTAGGGTTGTTTTGTTGTTCTTGAAAACAGAGAGGTAATTGTAGGGGCTGATTTTTAGTGGTTGGGTGTATAATTGCAGTGGCTGATGTTGGAACTTTTGATGTTTGTTGTTGGCCCTGTTTGGTAGAGCTGTGGGAAAGTGCTTATAGCTTATGCCTAAACAGTTTATAGCTTATAACTATGAACATAAGCTAATTTCTGACTTATAAATTAAGCATCTCCTGCCCCACTCAAAGAATAAGTTGATTTCTGACTTCCAAAAAGCTATAAGCTAAACCAAACACATCAAAATAGCTTAAATTAAGCTGAAAGCTGAAATAAGCAGCTTTTAAGCTGCACCAAACAGGGCTGTTATATTGAGGCTTGATTGTTCTATGCTATTACTTTGTTGTATCTTTTTCGTATGTTTTGTATGATTGTCATCTTGTGAACCTGCTACTGGTGTGTTGAAAGTGTTTGCACATGATTTTTGTGATTTTGCTATGATGCAATTTTTTGCACTTCTTTTTTCCTTTATTGATGTAATGCTTTGATTTCATTAATAAAAGGTTTTGTTTGCTGATAAAAAAAAAAATTAAAAAAAAGATTATCTTTCGTAATTTTAAAAATTACATGCTACCCCCTTCACATTTTTAATTGCATAATAAATTACTCATTTTATTAATAAATTATTAAATCAATTGACAATTTTCAATGATATCAAAAATGTATTCCTGATAATTTTATTGTTATATCGGAAGGTAATTAAGAATTTTATTTTTTTTGGGGGTTAATTTTGTAAAAAAAAATTCTAACAATGAGGTATTTGTAATTTTCAAAATCACAAGGGATAATTTGTATTTTAAATAAATCTCAAGAGGTGTATTTATAATTTATCCAAAAAATACTAGTGGGATGTCATTTTCAAAGTTAAAATTTTTTTTTTTTGAAAAATATTTTGTTTGTTCCAAACAATGAAAAATATTTTTTTGAAGGGTAAATTACAAAAACACTCCTTGAGGTTTGCTTAAAATACGAATTGCCCCTTGTGGTTTGGAAAATTACAAATACCTCTCTATCAGAATTTTTTATTTAACAGAATTAATTGAAAAAGTGAAATTTCTAATTGTTCAGCTATACAATAATAAAATTATCTGAATTATTAATTGAAATCAAATTTTAACATTATTAAAAACTGTTAATTAACTTGGTGATTTATTAATAAAAGGACCTATTTGTTATGAAATTAAAAATCTTAGAGGGCATAATGTAATTTTTAGAATCACAGGGGGTAATTTATAATTTAAGTGAACCTTAGAGAATGTGTTTGTAATTTACCGTTTTTTGAAAATATTTTTTGGTGTTAACAAAACACCGAAAATTTAAACGTAAAAAAGAAATTTTGCAAAAACATTTTATATGAAAACTATTTTATGATGTCAAATGTTTTATATCGAAATAAACAGAGCCGGGTAAATTATAAATACACTCTCTGAGATTTGATTAAAATATGAATCACGTTCAGTGGTTTTGAAAATTACATTCCACCCTTTGATATTTTTAATTTTATAACAAATTATTCATTTTATTAATAAATCATCAAGTTAGTTAATAATTTTTAATAATATTATAAATATATTTCAATTAATAATTTAAATAATTTTATTATTATATAAGAAAAAAATTATAAATTTTATTTTTTAATTAATTTTACTAAATAAAAAATTTTAACAAAAAATATTTATAATTTTTTTTAATCA
>JAPPVO010005250.1:0-35930 GCA_030407325.1 Camellia japonica | reverse complement strand
GTTGGTACTTCTGGATTTGTGGATTTTTGCTGGATGCACCAACAGAGAGATTGGCAGGTGCTGGCCTGGTTTGTTGATCTCTTCCTAGTGCAGGATTAGAGCTAATAGGATCATTTCTGGTACAACGGCCCTTTTCCCGGCTTGCCTTTTGATTCAAACTGCCCCTGACTTGAGTAGCGAAAGTGTCATCCACAGTTTTTGCAACAAATGTGAGCACTTGCTCTTTGTTCAGTCCCTCGGCTTTCAAAGCCTCAACAGCCAACAGAAGATGCTCATGAGGATCCATGTCCGCCCCTATCTTGTTCTTTCCACTCGCCTCCACTTTGCCAAGGGATTTGCCTTCTCCCAATGCAGCCCGCTCCAAGACTGGGGAGCCTTTTGTCGTGAAACTCTTAGCATGTGCTGTGGTCGATGATGGAGCCAATGTCCCAGAGGCTAGATCTGTCACAATCCTTTGGAGATCTACGATCATTCTTTTTAGCTCAGAAGTAGTGGGCTCACGGGTTTGAGATGATTGGGGTTCAAGTGCATCCATCGTGCTTAAGCCCATGCTTTCCGGGATAAACATCTCGGGCTTGAGTATATGGGTCGGGGGGTATATACTGGGGTTGTAGGTGGGTGGCAGTGTATGGCTGAGGTTGGGACGTGGAAGAGGTACTTGGTCCTTGGGGTTTTGAAATGGAGCTATTGTCCGGTTGTCAATGAGATTCTGGATCTCATGACGAAGGCGGTAGCAATCATTGGTGCCATGGCCGCGCTGCTGATGATATACACAGTATTTGCTGGGGTTATGTCTGGCAGGGAGTGGGTTTGGCAAAGGTTGAGGATTAAGGGGTTTGAGATGCCCTCTTTCCATTAGGACTTTGAATGCGCTGGTTAGGCTCATATGGAGGGGAGTGAAAGTTCTGCCCTGAACTCGGGCTGGGCTGGCTGGTTGTGAAGCAGATGTCCCAGATGGGCGCTGCGTTCCAAAACTGGTCTCAGCTTGCATGGCAGTTTCCTGATTCAACGCTGCTACCACGGCCACAAATTCTTCCGAACCCTGTGACATCACGGTCTGCTGAGTCCGAACAAAGGTGATGTGACTGGTGACTGACGGATCAGATGAACCGGTGAGCCCTGACTGGCCTTTCTTTGCCTTGCCTTGCCTCAGCGAAAGAACACTGGTTGCCCTTAAATTGAATTTCTGACCTAACAAAGTCTATCAGCACTAGTCCAATGTACCTGGGGATAGTGGAGCCTTCTGAAGCTATGGTTCCAGGACTACCTAGCAAAAGAGAAAACGGACAACATCTCAGCCCAATTTCACCAGAATAGATATGAGTATAGTTGGATGAGTGTGCCCTTTCCTGGATTCTACCCCCAAATTCTGCCTTAAAACTGAATCTGATATCCGCAGATAACTGATTCTCAAATAACTGACTGATGCCCGCAGGCCTGATACCCAAAATACTGAATTGGTGCCCGCAGGCCTGATGCTCAAACTCGCAAACTGATACATGCATTCCCTGTAGAGGCACACTCTAACAAGCACATAACAGATAAGTGAGAGCCAAAACCCCCTATGTTGGGGTAGGGTTTCCCTGTCCTATTTTGTCAGGAGCTAGGGTTTCACTACGCACGCAGCGGTTTCAAACAACCTATATCGGGTAAGCAACCTGTCCTAGTTTGGATTGGTCACTATGGATCCGAATATGCACTAGGTCGAATGGTCAAAAAGGGTGCCCCGGTAAAACCGGGTTTGTGTTTCCATACTGGCAGAGCCCGTAACCGATCAGCCTTATGGACATGCCTTGACAAGACAAGCCTCCGGCAAACCGCTCAGGAATAGCAGATGGCAAACACGGTGTTCCTAGGCGCACCAATGCAAATGCAATGCAAAAAAACACACAAGCGTAGTCAAAATCAGATATCATGAGTTCGAGTCAAGTTTTCTAATCCCCAGCAGAGTCGCCAGAAACTGTAGACGTCCCCGAACGCCCCGGGAGGGTTAAGTCCCGTTCTGTTCATATTGGGGTTACTACAGTTCATGGACTCAAATGTCACGGTTCTTAATCTTGAACCAAAGAGTCCAAATCCGGCAAATCGTTTTGAGAAAAACAGATTTTTGAAAGAAGTGCCAAACATGGACTGCTTTGCCAGATAACAGAGTCGCCACCTAAATATTTTTAAAATGGGAAATTTAGGAAACCCTGACTCTGCCAAAGGCCACGTGTCCGTCATCACCAAAGTTGGCTCGGGAACTCGGGTACGATTGGGGAAGGTCACATCGTGAGCACCCCCGCTCGCCCGGTCAAAGACCGGCCTCTACTAACCATGATATCTGTTTTTGAAAACTTTGTGAGTTCTTATTCCGATTATTAGCCTAGGATTACTATGTGATGCTCGCAGCAAACAAGTATAGACTGGGCCGTCTGAATTGGAACAAAACATTTCATGTTTGTTTGTTTGAAAATTGTGTGATGGTGCTACCCGCAGGTAGGCTAAAATGCGGATTTGCCACCCTCGGGTGGGCTTAGAAAACATGATGTTGCCACTATCTAGTGGGCTTAAAACAAACATTCGATGAATTGTCCCAATTCAAATAACTCAACCTCCACCCACAGGCATTCAAGGCAGTTATATCACATAAGCATATAGCCTCATGGCAAGTATGCTATCATGGCAACACTCACACGCATGCAAGGATGCTAAAGCATTAAAACTCACCTAGTACTCCAAGCCAAAACCGAAGCTTATTAGAAATCATGCATGATCCTAAATATGCTGAAATGCCTAATGCAACACATGCAAAATGCAACTATAGCAGGCTCGGCTATTCTAAAGATGGCATGTGAAATGCTACAACTATCATGTACTCAATTTGGAATTGAAATACAGATGCAGTTTGTATGATGCGCCGAGCCCGGTGCATGCAAAACAGATGAATGATGCAAACATGCTGTCATACTGTATGCTAATTGAAATATGCCCTATATCTAACCATCATAAGCGGATAAATAAAAGGGAGAAAGACGTGGGGTTGGAAGACATACATCACACTCACACACCCTTATTACATTTGTGCCCTCGCGCAGAGGGTCCGAATAAATATACAGTCCGAATGAAAGAATAATACAGTCCAAATATTACAGATTCTTAATTAATTAACAATTAACTAAGAAAAACAGTAAACTGGCGCGCAGGCCAGGGAGCTGCCTTGCTATGATGAATAGTGCCTGCCGGGCTGCCTCGGGCGGAAATCCACCGGGATGCCCTGATTAGCCTCTGTTTGCAGTGTTTCTCGAAATGCGCGCCAGACTCCGAAAGTTGCTAATCTCTGAATTTTGCTGCAACAGAGAGCAGGAAAAGGGCACAGCAGTGTATTTCACAAATATATGCATGCCTCGATCCTCGTGCCACCAATCACGCATACCGATGCATGATGGCCGAGGAGTCGAATTGCACAACTCAATATAGGGATGAATGCAGATGAATGCTAAAACAACACTTAACTCCCTCATGGATAATCCGGAGTGTCGGTGACTTGGGAATTGAGACCCGTTCCGTTACTCGGAGTACGAAACGTGCCTCGTTTCCCGTGCAATATGCATGATATGCATGAAATGCAACTAACATACAACCTAGCAGGCACGATGCTATGAGAATGAGATACCTCGAAATGCGTGCCCACTGGCACGCGAACCGAGGTGATGACATAAATGCACGAAATGCAATGATGGGCTTACACCAACATGAGAAGGCCTCAGCCACACTCATACGGGATACCGGAATGATAAAAATGAGGTGCCTCGAAGTGCGTGCTCACGGGCACGCAAACTGAGACGATGATGAAATGCAAATCGAATAAAATAGAGGGCCTCGAAATACGTGCCCACGGGCACGCAAACCGAGGCAGAGGCATACGCAATGCCAAGCGGATAAAACAGAGTGCCTCGAAATGCGTGCACACGGGCACGCAAACCGAGGCGGAGGCATACGCAATGCCAATCGGATAAAATAGAATGTCTCGAAATGCGTGCACACGGGCACGCAAACCGAGGTAGAGGCATACGCAATGCCAATCGGATAAAATAGAATGCCTCGAAATGCGTGCACACGGGCACGCAAACCGAGGCAGCGGCATACGCAATGCCAAGCGGATAAAACAGAGTGCCTCGAAATACGTGCACACGGGCACGCAAATCGAGGCAGAGGCATACGAGCATGAAATGGCATGAAAATGTAGATTGGGCTTACGCCAACATGAGAGGGCTTCAACCACACTCACATAGGCTGCCGATGAATGAAAATGGAGTGCCTCGAAGTGCGTGCCCAAACCGAGGCAATGCATTAAGGCATGAAATGAAATGGGAAATGATATGCAAGCATGGTAATGGAATTTCAGCACTCACAAATGATGTAAAACAGCCCCGAAATGATACGGAATAACAACCGAAGCATGCAATCATCCCGAAAATGTGAAATTAAGCCCCGCAATGGCCTGTAGCCATGCTATACATGCAAAATATGATCATGGCAGCAATAACAGTAGCAAGGCAGTCCCGAATATGGCATTTTATCAGCACAAAGCATGGCTAAATAAGGCTCACAAGTATGGCAACAATAGCTTGCAAAAATACGGTAAAAGAGGGGAATTACAAAGCAAGTGATATCTACAATGCTCAAACCCAAAAAAACAGGTCTACAACATTAAATAGGGGCCAAAAATATGCACATTATCAAGAGATGGCAGAGTCTAAAACAGTGTGTAGATATACTAAACATAGCATGCAAAATTGGGCCAAAAGAGGGGTATAAAGAGAGATACCACAAGCAATGACCAAACAACTTAAGACCCTTAATAAAACTTGAAGAATAGACCAAAATAAGACACTTCACAAGCCTGACGAAGGCCAGAAACAGAAGCTAGAATGGCCTAAACAAACATGCGATTTTACGGTAAATTTGAAGAATTTCAAAGCAAGTACTAAAACCAATTACCAAATGGCTTAAGACCCTTCACAAATCATGATGTATGGACCAAAATAAGACTCATTCAAGGCCTGATGAAGGCCAAAAACAGAATCCAAAATAGTCTAACAAAGCATGCAAGATAGGCGTAGAACATGGATTCAAAGCAAGTGTATGATAGAGGAGGAAAACATGGTTGAGCCCTTCTTCAATGTTGAAGAGGGGCTCAAAATGAGCACAATATCAGTAGGTTGCATATTCCAACTCAGATCACAAATAGGCTAATTAACTCATGCAATTTTACGGTAAAATTGAAGAATTTCAAAGGAAGTGCATGCTAGAGCCACCAATCATGATGGATCCCTTCTTCAATGTTGAAGAGGGGCTCAATATAAGCCCACTAACAGTTTACATCAGTCCCGAAATCAGATCACTCATAAGCCAAATATTCAATGCAAAATAAAGGCATACAAGATGCTATTGAAGCAAGTGCACCATAGAGGGCTCAAACAGGGTTGAGCCCTTAAACAAGATGAAAATGAGCTCAAAAGAGGACTACTTTCAGTAGGGGTCGGAGCTCAACACAATAAGCAAATAGGCTTAAGATTTGAAGCAAAAATGAGCTCAAAAGAGGGTGAAGTGTACTTACCCTTGAAGATCAAGACTTTGGTTGCTCTTTGCTTGATGAAAGTTGCTTCTAAGCTTCTCAAGAACCCCTCCTTGCTGCTGGAATGGAGTTGGTGATGGTGATGCTAGGTGTGATGAACAAATGGTGCAAGACTTGAAGAAGTTTGGAGCTTTTTTGCTATGAAAATGGAGGTTTAAGCTTAAGTGTTCTTGAAGGATTTTTTTCTCCTCCCAAAATGAGGTTCGGCCAGCTGCTGGAATGGACAAGAGAGAGGGCTTAAAAGGGTTGAAATATCTTGCCTCAAATATCTAGATATTTTGAGGGCAAAAAGAAAAGATTTTGTTCGGCCACGAAGTGGGCATCTGAGACTGCAGTGTTCTTCGGAATGATGAAACAGAGATACCTGCCAAAATTGAACAAAAAAAAAAAATGCAAAACGAAAGCTCGGGGACCAAAACCGCGCGGGGTCCCGAAAATGGGCTGCCGGGCACCGGAAGTGGTGTTCGGCTGCGAAGTGGGTCTCGGAGACCCCAGTGTCCCTCGGAAGGACCAAACAGAGGTGTCTGCCAAAAATGAACAGACATCGATGCGAAATGAATGCTCGGGGCCAAAACCGCGCGGTTCGGGATCCCGAAAATGGGCTGCCGGGCACCGGAAGTGGTGTTCGGCTGCGAAGTGGGTCTCAGAGACCCCAGTGTCCCTCGAAGGACCAAACAGAAGTGTCTGCCAAAAATGAACAGACATCGATGCAAAATGAATGCTCGGGGCCAAAACCGCGTGGTTCGGGATCCCGAAAATGGGCTGCCGGGCACCGGAAGTGGTGTTCGGCTGCGAAGTGGGTCTCAGAGACCCCAGTGTCCCTCGGAAGGACCAAACAGAGGTGTCTGCCAAAAATGAACAGACATCGATGCAAAATGAATGCTCGGGGCCAAAACCGCGTGGTTCGGGATCCCGAAAATGGGCTGCCGGGCACCGGAAGTGGTGTTCGGCTGCGAAGTGGGTCTCAGAGACCCCAGTGTCCCTCGGAAGGACCAAACAGAGTGTCTGCCAAAAATGAACAGACATCGATGCAAAATGAATGCTCGGGGCCAAAACCGCGTGGTTCGGGATCCCGAAAATGGGCTGCCGGGCACCGGAAGTGGTGTTCGGCTGCGAAGTGGGTATCAGAGACCCCAGTGTCCCTCGGAAGGACCAAACAGATGTGTCTGCCAAAAACCGGAGAAATCGGAGATGGTTGGGCGGTCCCGAACCGAGGCACACGGCCTAACGGCTCCGAAAACCGGGAACCGGGCTCCGAAATGGGAAAAATGGCCTACGGCCACGAAAAGTAGCGCACGGCCACCGAGAGATGGTCTACAGGACCACTCCCTTCCCTCAGAAAAGAAAACAGAGAAAACCGAGTCTGGTTCGCAAACCGAAACAAGGCACAGAAGAGGATTCGGAAGTCCGGAGGCAGGGCGCACGGCCGCGACTCTGAAACTTCTGAACGAGCACGATATGCAACATCACCGAGCGCTCAATCGGTGACGTCTGAGTCTTAAGGTCGGTCAAAAATGGGGTGTCTACAGTCTTATTCGTGGTCGTCTCCCATTGGAGGAGAACGACCACTCCGCCTGACACTCGGGTGCAGGTCTGTTTTGTTTGTCTCATTAGCGGACATCTCTCATTGGAGGAGGACGACCACTTCGCCTGTCATTCAGATGCAGGTCTGTCATATATGCACTTGTCCCTCTACACCTCCATGTCTCCACGTTCTGTTCATACAGAGGGAGAGGGGCAGAATTGTTTGTCTCTTGTGGGCCTAAGAAAGATCTTCAGTGAATTGGCCTTCTTTGAGTTGGCCTACTCTAGAATGGTTGTCCAACTAGAAGGTCTAACATATTGCTCTACCCACTTCGGAGTGGTTGTCTGTCCATCCAGGAGGTCCACCATGTTGCTCGGCCCACTTTGGAGTGACGCTTGTACATTAGGCCGAACTCCTATGATTGTCTTGCTTCGGAGCAAGTGTTGGCCATAGGGCCGAGGTCCAACCTAGCTCCACCTCGGAGTGAGCATCGCATTGGGCCTAGCACCAAGACTTGATTAATTTTTACCATATTTGACTATTTTCTCATTTGACCATTAAAATTTATTACCCTTGATGTTTTGAAATTTACTTCTTAAGCTAATTTGTGTTGCTAAGGTCCAGGGGCCGTTTATATAATTTGTGTTTTTGTAATTATTGTCGTGCATGTTTATCGTTGTGTGGGTGTCCAAGTCTAACCGCAGAGCAGAAGCGTTTAAAGTGACGAGAGGAGATGTTCAGATAGAGAAAGAGAGAGAAATATTCCCTCATCATGATGTCGGCAGCCGCACCAGGAGTCTTGGCGGCTCTCCATGGGCCGCCAACCACCGGAGTATTGAAACCCAAACCCAAAGTTTCTGCTACGGACCGGCGATCGATTCTGTGGACCGAACAGAAGACAAGGGGTGGGTCAGAGAAGGGAAGGTTGGAGAAGAAAGCACATGCACATGCGCAGCAGCCGAGCAAGGGATCGGAGGAGATGGAACTCGGTTTGAGTATAAAAGATTACTTGGAGCGTTCCAAGCACATGATCAGATCAGATGACGGTGGACCGCCTCGTTGGTTTTCTCCCTTGGAGGAGGACACTACTGGTTCTCCTCCCCCCTTAGACGACTACTGTCCTCTCTTGCTATTTGTACCTGGTCACTTTCCTTTTCCCCTCCGCTCTTGTTTTTCCTTTTCATTTATTTTTGGGAAATGCTAGGTTTCATTGAAAAAAAATCATGAAAATCATCATGAAAAAGATCTGCACCGTTAGATCAGGTATGGTATTTTTTTGTATGCCTGATTTAACGGTGCAGATCCTTTCATGATTTTTTTTCATGAAATCTAGCATAACCCTTTATTTTTTCTCCCTCAAAATATTTTCCTACAAAACAAACACTAGCCTACCATAAATGTAGGGTAGCGTTATTGTTCTGAGAATATGGTTCGAGGGTAGCATTATTGTTTTGAAAAGATGATTAAAAATAGATGTTTATTTTTTTTTATGAAAAATATGAGAGATGATATGATTAAAATAAATTAAAAACTGGTGGATGATTTTAACTATTTTCTAAATTATTATTATTATTATTATTATTAATGCTGTCAATTTATTATTGCCTCTATTTTCACCAATTTCTGTTTGGTTCGTTAATGTTAAAATTAAACTTGATACGGTCCATTATCATCATCGTTGATCAAATTGATAATGGTCGTATCATTTTCATTATCATTTATTTCAATTACTGTGTTTGAATCCTCACTTATTTAGATAGTAATTTTAAAAAGAAAATTAAAGAAAGTGAATTAAATATGAATATAATATATATATATATATATATATATATATATTTTTATATTTCTCTTTCTCATCTCTATCTCTATCTCTATCTCTATCTCTATCTCTATCTATCCAAACACAGCCTTATTATTAGCCTTGATAACATCAGTGACTTATCAATTTTCATGTGTCAAAGCATCTCCGACGCGTTACTCAATTTTTTTAATCAAATTTAAGTAAAATTTGATAAAAAAGCTAGATCTGATATCACGCGTTCAAACGGAGTGATTTGAGCTTTTATCAAAACACTAGTCGATCGGATGGACGACTGGACGGATATCTGGCTGGTCGACCGGCCAATGTAATTTTTTCACAAATTTTTGCATGGAAGTGGTCGACTAGGAGACAATCGGCTGGTCATCCAATGGTGAAAATGACTTATAGTTTCAACGACCATGAATAATAATTTGATAAAAAATAGATCCATCCTTAATTTGATAAAAGATTTGAGAAATTTTGGATTTGATGAAATATTTAGTGCTGGGTTGGAGCACCAAAAGGTAGGTTTTTTCATCAAATTTAAATTTGATGAAACATTTGGTGTTGAGTTGGAGATGGTCCCACCAACTAATAAAAAATTATAAATAAAATTTGATGGATAACTTTTAGTCTCTGGTTAATAGAATCATAGAATACTTAATAATTTACTCCATAAATAAACTACATAAATAATTTTTTTTCGTAAGTTTAAAAGTTGTATAAAGTTATTAAAAAAGTATGAGTCTAATGTCACATGATTTTATAAAAATCATAAAATAAGTTAATTTTGTCACTCCATTCAGAACAAATTTAGTTATTAGATGTTTTATAATCTTGAGATGAACTATGTATCTGGAAACTACACGTTGCATCCTACTTGTTTTTATTATTTTCCAATATGTAAATATTACATGCATGTGTCCGTGCCAATGCATATGTCTATGCATATGTACTAGTGAATTTAAATAAATCATTACAGAATTTGTATTACACCACATAATGCGTTTAGAATTCCTCTCTCTTCTTTTCCATTTCTTTCTTAATCTTGCCTAACAACTCAAAACTTGTTTGTATTTGATTTGAATTTTCCAGGAATTGATGGTGTTGGACTTGGACTTATTTTGCATCATCAAAGACTTGGACAGTAATTTTTGATATTTGCTGATTCAAATTCTCTTTAGTATCAGTATCAGTGTCATTGTCAATGTTAAGTTCTCATTAGATTCACCATCACGGTATTATAATTTATAGTGTCACTATCTGAGTGATTGTGCTGCCTAATTATTATATTTATATTTTAAATGAAGGATTTTTGATATATGGTGCTTGCATATTCCCATTATGGATCGAACGACATTTACAGGTATCTCTCTCTCTCTCTCTCTCTCTCTCTCTCTCTCACACACAACACACACACACACATTTACTTTGTACTTCAAGTATTCATCAGACTAGACACAGTAATAGCATGAGCATCAATGATTTTGTAAAGGAAAGAGCTTTGACACAACTTTGTCTCTTTGCTGATGAATTGTTGACCACTGAAAATGGCCCAACAATGTATATGAAATTATCCAACACAACTTTGTCTCTTTGCTGATGAATTGTTGACCACTGAAAATGGCCCAACAATGTATATGAAATTTTCCAACACACTCCTTCACGTGCAATCCCGTTTTGCTTGTGGAGTTGCAAATAGACATACATAGAGAGAAGCATAATGCAAACAAAAGCAAATGCAAATGGAGAGACTTGAACCAAGACCTCTCCCAATCTGAGCTCTAATATAATGTTAAATCACCAATTGTCCAGAAAGCTTAAAGTTGTTAGAGAGGGATAGTTTTATTATTTATATCCTCAACAACACACCACTCCTGTATAACTAGATTCTCTTTTATAAGCGGCCAAACACATGCACGTATTATAATTGTTGGGTAGACAGTGAGTTTTGAACGCATGATCTATTGCCTACTTTGATATCATGATCAGTGAGTTTTGAACGCATGATCTATTGCCTACTTTGATATCATGATGAGTTGTTGGTCACCATGTCATCTTGAAGCTTAACTAAATTTTTCTGAGAATGTCAACAAAGCTGTCATGGGAAAACTGGGCCTACAATGCCAATATTAATCATTATCTCATGAAACGAAAGATGACCTGATCAAAGTTGAACAAACTTTGAGGTGCATTTGGACCATGGAGATTGAATGGCCCATTGCATGGCATTTCAATTTCGGTATCTGACATCTTGATTGGAGTCATTAAGGAGTATGGGGACCATTTGAAATGATGATTTATGAATAAACAAAATAGAAAATTAAACCACAATTCCTAAAAATGAACTTATATCATTGGGCACGACAATTTCTCCCTTCCTTCTTCGATTTTAGACTTTGAATTGAATCGTCACTTCAAATGTTTCAGTTAATGAAATGGGGACCATTAAAATCCTCTGTCATCCCAATACACCTCTAGTTTGTTTGAATATTTAAACCATGCTCATGCTTTTATTTCCAACCATACTCATACTTTTATTTCCAATATGAAAATATTTTGGTGAACAAGATGCTAATTGTGGCTTTCAAAATTTTATGGTTCAGACCTGGTGAAGCTTGTTGAAGGAACAGTTAGGTCAGAGAACAACTGTTCACCAAACAGACCCATATACCTTGTTGGAGAATCCATTGGAGGATGCCTTGCATTAGCTGTTGCTGCTCAGAATCCAGATGTCGATCTTATGTTGATTTTATCCAATCCAGGTGAGAAGTTTGATTCATTCATATCATCATGTTCATGGGAGCTCCGACCTTCAATTTATTTCTTCACTTTTATTGTCCTTTTTACCTAACGTTCTCTTGGCAGCTACATGTTTCAAGAAGTCGCCACTGCAACTTCTAACAACTTATTTGGAAATCATGCCTGAGCAGCTCCATCTTAGTGCACCTTATTATATGCTGTGCTTAATAACAGGTTTTCTTTCCTTCATTGTCATGATTTCCACAGGTTTTCCTTTGTTCATTATCATGATTTCCACTCTAGCTTTGCTATTTGCGTGATGATTTCCACTCTAGCTTTGCTCATTTCATGATTTTGATTTTTTATGTTCAATTAAAGGTGGCAGACTCACAACGTGCCAGTTTAGTTTGGTCCAAAGTTTTGGTAAAAGATCTGTAGATATTGGATATTATGAAAATGTTGATAGAGTTCAGTTAAACACGTTAATGTTCAAAACAAATATGCCAAGATAAGGTGTAATTTTACCTTTACTGTTGTAAATTAGTAACTATACCAAACTCCAAAAGTTTACTCAAGTTCTTATCATACCTCTAACCAAATCAAATTAACCTCGTGTCCGTGGGGTTGGCTACGTTTTTTTTTTATACTCAAATTCTCATCACACCTCTCAGGCTTTAAATATATATTTTTTCTCCTTTCGAAAATTCTTTAATGGTAATGTTCAATCCATGGCACAATAACTACAATAAATATTTATGAACCTAACCAAGCATAACCTTTCTTGCACTAGTTTGGTATATTAAGCACGCCAGATGGAACATAAAGGTTGAGCTTGGTTGGCTTGATTGTTGAACAGGACCAAACTTAATGATAAGATGAGCTTGAGCTGTGTATTTGGCACATAGATCAGGTGGTGCAATCGTTGCCTTTCTTTGAAGATGACAACAAAAAGTACATAATTAATACGAAGTTAAAAAATGCACATAATTTGAAGATGCACTTAGAAAACAGGCATCATAGACCACGTTGACATTCTGAACCTTTGGTACTAACAGAAAAACCTATTAATAGATTCATATGTACATATTGATATACATATATGTATGTATGTATTTATTTCTATGAGATAGATTTCAAAACAAGAAAGTTACAGATCAAAACAACAAAATGAGAAAGTCATTTCTTCTGATGAAAATGGATATAAGAAACTAATTTCCTTCATGCAAATTATATATGCACGATATTTTCACAATCAAACCAGCATTTGTTACATTTAGGTATACCTTTAACAATGGCGATGGCTACTGTGAAGAAAGGATTTTCTCTGCAACAGAGAGTTGGGGAGCTATCATATGGTTTAATGGCATTATCATCTTATCATCTTATCTTTATGCAACAGAGAGTTGGTGATGATGATTAACGTCACAGGTTCTGGCTGATGTTTTACCTAGAGAAACACTTCTCTGGAAGCTGCGGATGCTCAGATCAGCTGCAGCATATGCGAATTCACATCTCCATGCTGTCAAAGCACAGACATTAATACTTTCCAGGTCCTCACTTCAACCTTTCCTATTCGAATTAGATGGGGGATTAATTATTACTCATTCATTCTCGAGATTAATTTCCACTTTAAAAAAGCGCATTATCTATGGAAAATTCAATGTTGTCTAAGAAGCACAGGCACAAACATGGACACGGACACATGACACCATATGGAATTGACAATATCGTAGTCAATATTGTACTCTAGAATTGACAATACTGTAGTCATCTACAGTTACTATTGAACAGGAACATCTCCCCTTGACATTACGTTGAAGTTGTGAAAAACTAAAAGCTGTTGCCATAGGTTCTCTGCTTGAACTCTTTAAATTCTCATCCATTAGTAATCTGTTTAATGATTCTTGTATACAAATTTATTGTCATCAATATAATGTTAAGAGTTGATGTGCAAAAGTATGAAAAACTTAGATTAGGGTTAAAGAGAAAGAGAGAGAATAATAAGAAGCAGCAACTTTGTTATTCAACATCTGTTTTTAGGACTGAAGCATAAGAAATATTGTTAGAATATAGAATGTTAGAATATAGAAATATTTCCTATTTCGTATCTTTATGCCTTAGAATGCTCCTGTAATTATGCCAATGAGTTAATATAAAAGAAGGTGAGATATCACTCATACCTCTAACTCTTCTCTTCTCTAAATTTACAATTTACATGGTATCAGAGCCACAATAAGAAAAACCTACCACCTTGCTTCTACCGAAGGCCATCTACACCCAAACCCTAGCCTGCACAGGTCATTCATCACCTTGTCTGAGTTCGTCGCACCCCACCCAGCGTAGCCGTAGGTCAGGCGACTCTCCCATGGTAGTCGCAGCCTCTGTCAGTAGCCCTAGCTTGCTCCTCTAGGCCTGTCGGCAGCACTTGGTTGGTCGCCTGGTGTCATCGTGGTCACTTGGTTGGTCGCCTAGTGCTGGTTGATCGACTTGTGCTCTCATGGCCCTATGGTTGGTCTTCGTCTTCTTTCTTTTGTCTCTCTTTCTTCTCTCTTTATTCTCTGATTGTCTCTTGTCTCTGTTTTCTTCAAACAAACCCACCAAAAAAAAAAAAAAAAAAACAGTGAAAAAAAAAATTATGATTTTCTTGTTACTATTGTGCTTGTTCCTCTACCATCTTCCGAATTTGTGATTGGTCTTGAGTTTTGAGGGTTTCTTAGTAGAATATTCATGGCCGATTTCACTAGTGAGTCAATAACTTCTCAGCCACTTAAGAGCGAGAGTTCTGTTATACCTTCTACTATGACTGATAATCCTTACCCTGGCTTTAAAATCACCACTTCTCCATTCAATGGTCAGAACTATCTAGCGTGGCCGCAAAATCTGACTATTTTCTTGAAGAGCAGAGGAAAGAAGATACAGGCACCCACCACTACGGACCCGAGTTATGATCAGTGGGAGATCACTAACTCCCTCATTATGGGTTGGTTGGTACATTCTATGGTCCCAAAGATCGAAGAGGGCTATCTCTCTATGAACACTGCCCAATATATTTGGGAGGCCATGGCTACCACTTACTCCTGGAAAGGGAACTTCTCCCAGGCGTTTGAGTTACGTCGCTCCATTGAAATGTCTGTACAAGATGAGATGACTATCCTTCAGTATTTTACCTTCCTTAGCAATGGGTGGAAGCGACTTGATCACCTTTCAGGATTACAAACTGTCTGTCCCACTGATTCTGTTGGTTATCGGAAGTTTGTGGCACAAGAGCGGGTCTTCAAGTTCTTAGAAGGTCTCAATGTGGAGTATGATCCGGTTCAGAGCAGAGTCCTTGGCATGGATGTGCTTCCTTCTCTTCAAAAAGCCTTTGCTTTTGTGCAGAATGAGGAGAGTCACCGTCCTGCTATGCTTTCGGCTACCTCTTCTAACCAATATGCCCTAATTTCTGCACCCTCTACAGATGGGGATCGTGGTTCCCGTTCTCCTTCTGAGAAGAATATACTTTTTTGTGACTATTGTCGTTGCCCTCGCCATACCCGTGAGACTTGTTGGAAGTTTCATGGGCCACCATCTGGGGGTCGTGGAGATCGTTCTGGTTCTCATGGGGGTCGCCCCGGTCAATCTAGAGGTCAAGGGCCTAATGCTCGAGGCCATCATTCTGATACAGTTGAGCCACAGTTCCCAGCTCCGAATGGTTCTTCTGCTAATATCTCTGGTTTTTCTACTTCTAGGCCTCGTTTGGGAACCTTTCCTTTTAGCCAAAAAGCCAAAAAGTTACTAAATTAGCCAAAAAGCCAACAACCCATACCAAAAGTCAAAGATTCTCTTTTCTCTCTACTTTTTGTACATCTTTTCGTAAAAAGTCAAAAAGTCATCCCAAACATACTAGTTTTTTTTAGCTCATATTTTAGCCAAATAGCCAAAAAGTTACTAAATTAGCCTGTTCCCAAACGAGGCCTAAGTTGGAGGTTGCTCTTCACCACTTGCTAGATCGTCGGGCATCTAGTTCTTCGTCAGGTAACTTTGCCAATTCAGGTAATTTAGCGTCTTCTTCAAGTGCTTTCCTATCTCATCAAACATTACCTTGGATTATCAATTATGGTGCTTTAGACCATATGTTTGGGTCTTCTGATTTGTTTCAGCATATACCCCTTCTTCAGGCCAAGATAAAGTTCGCATTACTGATGGTACCATTTCTTCTGTGTTTGGGAAAGGTTTATTTCATGCCATTGCTTCCCTTCCTTTGTCTTCTGTACTACATGTTCCTAATTTTAGTGTTAATCTTTTATTTTTGAGTCATATTACTCGGGACTTAAATTGTAGTGTGACCTTTTCCCTGATCATTGTCTGTTTCAAGACCTTATCACGAGGAAGATGATTGGCAGTGGTAGACACGAGAATGGTCTCTATATCCTGGATCAAGCAGACAAGCAGGCTCATTCCTCCATTCAGTTACTCTCTACCAAGGAAGACGTATAGCTGTGGCACCGTCGTCTTAGGCATCCATCTTTTTTTTTACTTAAGCATTTTTTTCCTTCAGTTTTTTTGAAACATCATGTTTCTGAGTTTCATTGTGAGTCGTGTCAACTTGGCAAGCAACACAGAGCTTCTTTTGCTCCGTCTATTAATAAAAGTTTAGTTCTTTTTTCATTGATTCATTCTGATGTATGAGGTCCCTTTGTTTTGTATCTTTAAAGGGTCAATGATGGTTTGTCACATTTATTGATGATTATTCTAAGACCACCTGGGTATATCTTATGAAGGATAAATGTGAAGTTTTTTCTATGCTTCAAAATTTTGATAAAATGATTTGTACTCAGTTTGGGGCCGTTGTAAAAATTTTGCATTCTAATAATGGGGGGAATACATTGACTCTGGGCTTGCCAGCTATTTTGCCACTCATGGTATTATTCACCAAACTTCTTATACCAATACCCCCAAGGTTTTAAAAAGCGGCCGCAACCGTTACGTAACGCTGTTACATAATGGTTGTGGTGGTTACCGCCACCCATTACGGCCGCTTTTACAGTGTGATTGAGATTCACAGGCATGTCGGCCATAGCGGTCCTAACGGTGCCGTAACAGCCGTAATGACCTGTTACGCACCGTTACGTAACGGTTCCGAACTCTTCTTTCAAAAAAACAGACAAAAAAAAGCTGAAAATTGGAGAAGAGGGATAGAGAGAGAAAATGGAAGATAAAGAGGAAAGATGGAGGAGCAAACGATAGAGAGAAAGAAGAGAGAAGATGAAAAACATGTTATTGATTTGTTAAAGTTGTAAGACTTATGCTATTCTATTCAGCTGCTATGACTCAACCATTTTGTTTGTGTGTGTCTATTTATATATTGTTTGAAAATAATAATAATAAGTGTAGTCATTATCTATTTGGCTTGATTAAAATATGTATATGTATATATTTAGGCTCTTATTTATTTTCTTACCTTTGTCATTGTTTATTTTATATATAATAGTTAGCGATTGATTTTTTGTATAATATAAAGTCATTAATTATTAAAATAAAATGTAAAAAACTCAATTTATAGTGATTTAAAAATATGAAATATATTAGATTATACTTAAAAGTTTACAAAAATTGATCAATATTTATTTTAAAACATAATAAATATGATTTATTTTAAAACATAATAAATATGATCATGGAAAAAAAATATGCGTATCGGTAAGTTTTTTTCAAATTGTGCGAAAAATAAAAAATTCATGGTTCCGGTTACCGCAACCGTTACGCTACGCCCTTTACACCTCGCAATCGCAACTGTGCCACCGCCACCGTTACGGTGACCGCAATTGCTTTTCAGAACCTTGAATACCCCTCAACAGAATGGTGTTGCTGAGTGTAAAAACCGCCATCTTCTTGATATTGCGCGATGTCTAACCTTTGAATGTGTGTTTCTTGCTCCTATTAGGGGAAAACTGTTCTTACGGCAGCCTACCTCATCAATCGTTTGCCTACCCAAGTTCTTCACAACACACTCCTTTTCAGGTTTTGTTACGGTCCCCATCTTCTAGTTTCTTCCTTGCTCCCAAAACCTTTGGGTGTGTGTGCTTTGTTTATAACCATTCTCCTACCCGTGGTTAGTTGGATCCTCGGTCTCTTCGCTGTGTCTTCCTCGGTTACTCTACCACCCAAAAGGGCTACAAGTATTATCATCCCCCCTCTCAGAAATGGTTTGTCTCTATGGATGTGTCTTTCTTTGAGTCTCAGTTCTACTTCCCGTCCTCCTTGGTGCCCCAGTCATCTCTTTAGGGGGAGCCTTGGTGTGAAGCAATTCCTGTATCCATGATTGAGCAGGATGTTCAGGGTGACTCAGCTATTGAGCCTGTTGAGTCGAAATCTAAAACAATAGTAAAAGATGGCAAAGTTTATGTCAGGGACAAAGATAGAAAACAAGTTACTTGGATACAAGAGACCATTCGGAGTCTCCACTGCTATCTTCTCATTCTGATAAGTGTCCAGAATCCTCTTCTGCTGATGAAACTCCAGGTAACTCTATTCTTTCTGATCTAGATGTTCTCATTGCTAATAGGAAGGGGGTTAGGTCATGTACTCAACATCCTATTTCTCATTGTCTCCTATACTAATCTGTCTTCTTCCTATAAAACTTTCTTGTCTAAAGTTTCTTCTGTGAATCTTTCTTCTAATTTTCAGGATGCTCTTTCTACTCCGGAATGGAAGCATGCCATGATGGAGAAGATGAGAGCTCTTGCAAAAAATTACAGTTGGGAATTGGCTGAGTTACCTAAGGGCAAAAGACCTGTTTGATGTAAGTAGGTATACACTGTGAAACACAAAGTCGATGGTTCAATTGAACGTTACAAGGCAAGATTGGTGGCCAAGGGCTTTATTCAGACTTATGGAGTAGACTACCAGGAGACTTTTGCACCTGTTGCTAAGATGAACTCAGTCAAAGTCCTTCTCTCCCTTGCCTCTAATCTCGACTGGCCTCTCCATCAATTTGATGTGAAGAATGCTTTCTTCCATGGTGATTTGGAAGAAGAAGTATACATGGACATTCCCCCAGGCTTTGAGGATGTTAAAACCAAAGGAAAAGTGTGTCGACGACGTAAGTCGCTTTATGGCCTTAAATAGTCTCCTAGGGCTTGGTTTGAGAGATTTACTCAGGCTATGCTGCGATATGGTTTCAAATAGAGTCAAGCTGACCATACTTTGTTTGTGAAACACTTCTCCCATGGTAAGACGACAACTTTTGTTGTCTATGTCGATGATATTGTACTCATAAGAGATGTTGTTGAGGAGGTTCCTAGGTTAAAGGAATATTTGGCCAATGAGTTTGAAATCAAAAACTTAGGAAGCTTGAAGTACTTTCTAGGTATTGAGGTTGCTCAGTCCACAGATGGCATATTCATATGTCAGAGGAAGTATGTGCTTGATTTGCTAAGAGAAACTGGAATGCTTGGCAGTAAAGCTTGTGATACACTACTAGAGCCTGGGCTGAAGCTTAGTGAGGGTCAAGGAGGCGAGCTTGTAGACAAGGGGAGGTAACAGAGGCTAGTGGGTAAGCTTATTTACTTATCTCATTCGCGTCCTGACATTGCTATTGCTGTGAGTATGGTTAGTCAATTTATGCATGCTCTACGTGCCAATCACTTAGAGGCAGTTATGCGGATTTTGCGGTACTTGAAGTCTTCTCCAGGAAAAGGTCTCTATTTCTCCAAACATAGTGTGGAGGCATATATAGATGCTGATTGGGCTGGCTCAGTCACTGATAGACGGTCAACCTCTGGCTATTGTACTTCTGTTAGAGGAAATCTAGTCACTTGGAGAAGCAAGAAACAGAATGTAGTTGCGCGATCCAATGCAGATGCTGAATTCAGAGCTATGGCTCAGGGTGTGTGTGAGCTCTTATGGATTCAATTATTTTTTAGGGATTTGGGGATTCATCAAACAGATTCAATGAGGCTATATTGTGACAACAAGGCAGCTATCAATATAACTCACAATCTGGTTCAGCATGACAAGACCAAGCATGTGGAGATTGATAGGCATTTTATTAAGGAAAAGCTCACTAGTGGCACTATATGTACTCCCTTTGTGAGGTCTGGGGACCAACTGGCTGATGTTCTCAACAAAGGCTTAGGAAATAAATCATTTTGTGACGTTCTCAACAAGCTGGGCATAAGATATCTTCGCCCTAGCTTGAGGGGGAGTGTTAGAATATAGAATGTTAGAATATAGAAATATTTCCTATTTCATATCTTTATGCCTTAGAATGCTCCTATAAGTATGCCAATGAGTTAATATAAAGGGTGAGATATCACTCATATCTCTAACTCTTCTTTTCTCTAAATTTACAATTTACAAATATTTATGTGAGATACAATCTTTCCATATGACCATAATACCCATACTCAACATAAACACACACATTCTAACACTCTCCCTCAAGTTGGAGCATAAAGATCAAACATGCCCAGCTTGGTAGAGAGTGTAGACACCCCATTTTTGACCGTCCTCAAGACTTGGTGTAGACGTCCCCGAACACATCCCGGGCGAGGAGTGCGAGTCCCCCCTGTTCTGGTTCGATATTGCGTCACTACAGTTCGAAGGACTCAACATGTCACGGTTCTTAATCTTGAACCAAAGAGTCCAAATCTGGCAAATCGTTTTGAAAACAGATTTTTTTTGAAAGAAGTGCCAAACATGGACTGCTTTGCCAGATACAGAGTCGCCACCTAAATGTTTTTTTAATGGGAAATTTAGGAAACCTTGACTCGGTGCCAAAGGCCACGTGTCCGTCATCACCAAAGTTGCCTCGGCTCGGGAACTTGGGTACGATTGGGGAAGGTCACTTCGTGAGCACCCCCGCTCGCCCGGTCAGAGACCGGCCCTCTACTAATCATGATATCTTATTTTGAAAACATTGTGTGTTCTTATTCCGGTTATTAGCCTAGGTTACTATGTGATGCGCACAGCATACAAGTATACACTGGATCGCCTGAATTGGAACAAAACATTTCATGTTTGCTTTTGAAAGATGGTTTGCTACCCGCAGGTAGGCTTAAAATGCAGATTTTGCCACCCTCGGGTGGGCTTAGAAAAAGAATGGTTTTGCCACTATATGGTGGGCTTAAAACAAATATTTGATGAATTGTTCCAATCCAAATAACCCAACCTCCACCTACAGGCATTCAAGGCAGTTATATCACATAAGCAGTTAGCCTCATGGTAAGCATGCTATTCTTGGCAGTCACTCACACGCATGCAAGGATGCTAAAGCATAAAAACTTACCGAGTACTCCGAGCCAAAACAAAAGCTCGTTAGAAATCCGTGCATGATCTTAGATGCACAAAATTGCCTAATGCAACACATGCAAAGATGCAAACTATAGCAGGCTCGGCTATTCTAAACATGGCATATGGAATGCTACAACTAACACGTATTCAATTTGGAATTGAAATACAAATGCAGTTAGTATGATGCGCCGAGCCCGGTGCATGCAAAACAGATGAATGAATGCAAACATGCTATCATACTGTATGCTAATTGAAACATGCCCTAATCTAACCATTATAAGCTGGTAAATAAAAGGGAAGAAAGACGTGGGGTTGGAAGACATACATCACACTCACCCACACTTATTACAATATTGCCCTCGCGCAGAGGGTCCGAATAAATAATACAGTCCCGGATAAAAGAATAATACAGTCCGAATAATACAGATTCCTAATTAATTTACAAATTAACTAAGAAAGCGGTAAACTGGCATGCAAGCCAGGGACTGCCTTGATTCTGCTCCGGATGATGGAATGATGCATGTTTGGACTGCTTTGCGCGGAAATCCACTGGGATGCCCCAATTAGCCTCTGTTTGCAATGTTTTTTGAAATGCGTGCCAGACTCCGAAAAGTTGCTGATTCTTCATTTTGCTGCAACAGAGAGCAGGAAAGGGGCATAGCAATGTATTTCACAAATATATGCATGCCTCGATCCTCGTGCCACCAATCACGCATAACGATGCATGATGGCCGAGGAGCCGAATTGCACAACTCAATATGGATGAATGCATATGAATGCTACAGCAAAAGCAAACCTAACTCCTTCATGGATAATCCGGAGCTTCGGTGACTTGGGAATTAAGACCCGTTCCGTCACTCGGGATACGAAACGTGCCTCGTTTCCCGTGCCCGGGTAACTCTTATCCCGAACATGATGCAATATGCATGATATGCATGAAATGTAGCTAATATGCAATCCTAACATACACAATGTCATGGAATGGCATACACGCTATACGAGGTAATGCACAACCGGGCATACACAATGCTATGGATGAAATGGCATACGCAATGCAATGATGGGCTTATACCAACATGAGAGAGCCTCAGCCACACTCACATAGGAGGCCATCAGATGAAAACAAGACACCTTGAAGTGCGCGCCCGGGGCACGCAAACCGAGAACGGACCCTCAGGCACCGAAATGCCACTCTAATGAGACATGGCAAAGACACGGAATATGATATGCAAACATGCAAAAATCAGTGGCAAAATGAGGGGCAAAACAGCCCCGAAACAAAGCGAAGTGATACCCGATGCACGAAATGATCCTGAAACATGGATTTCAATGCATAAAATGGCCTACAGCTATACTATACATGCATAATTGGTACATGACATGAAAAGGCAGAAGCAAGGCAGCCCCAAAACTCACATTTTTACAGTACAAAACATGGCTAAACAGCAAGCACAAGTAGGGCAAAAATGGCATACAAAAAAAATGGCTCCGCAAGGGAGGCAATGAAGCAAGTGGTAGATGCAATGCCCAAATGGAAAAATACCCTTCTACAACACTGAAGAGGGACTAAAAATATGAACATTTAAAGTATATGACAAGCCTCAAATCAGTATGAAAACATGCTCAAAATGTAATGCAAGAAATAGGCCAACGAGAGGGTATAACATGAAGTAGACCAAATATACATCAAATGGCCAAAGACCCTTAATGAAACATTCCAAGAAGGTCAAAATATAACCACTTTCAGTTCTGATCATGGCCGAAAACAGAAGCTAGATAAGCCTAAAAAGCATGCAAAAATGGGGGCCAAAGAGGGGTATAATGGTAAGTACAACATGGAGGCCCCCAAAAGTGGTGATCCCTTCTACAATGTTGTAGAGGGACTCAAAATAAGCCTACTCACAGTTCATGACACACTCCAAAACAATTTACATATAGGCCAAACAAATCATGCAAATTTACGGTAAATAGGAGGGATTATGAAGTAAGTGCAAGATAGGGGGCCCAAAAAGAGTTGAGTCCTTCTTAAATGTTGAAGAGGGGCTCAAAATAGGCCCACTTACAGTTTACATTATGCTCGAAAACAGATCACACATGGGCTAGAAATTTCATGCAAAAATGTGACATACCAAGGGGTATTGAAGCAAGTACCAAATGGAGGGCTCAAACAGGGTTGAGCCTTGATCAAACATGAATAATGGCTCAAAAAAGGCCTAGTTTCAGTTAGGGTCGGAGCCCAAAACAGTAAGCAAATAGGGTAAAAAAAAAGGTGCAAAAATGAGCTAAAAAAGAGGGGAATGAGAACTTACCCTTGAAGACCACCCTTTCTTTGCTTCTTGGACCAAATTTGCTGCTTTTAGCCTTTGAAAAACCCCTCCTTTCTGCTGGAATGGAGTAGTGATGGTGGTGCTTGGTGGTAGTGAAGAAAAGGGTAGGATTTAGTGATTTTTTGAAGAAAATGAGAGAGAAATGGAGGGAGATGTATGCAAAGCTCTTAGGGAAAATTTTTGTAACCGTCAAACCAAGCTTGAGTTGCTGTTATAAAGGCAAGAGAGGAGGAGCCAAGTGGAGGGAAATGACACCAAGTTTCCCTCCTAAAGTCTTCCCCCGGATACAGATATTTTTGGGGGAAAACAGCTATACAGCTGTAAAGTACCAATTGTGAGGATCAAGGCCGGCCACCTATTTTTGTTGCAAGTGGCCGGCCGGCCACCCCCCATGGCCGGCCGGCCAAGGGGCAAAATGGTCAAGAAGATTTTCTGGCCGGCCACCAGAGAAAGTGTCCTCCCAGGTGTGCTAAACAAGGCCCTGTGGTTGGAAATTGGCAACTCTAAAACAGGAGAGAGAATAGGCCACTTTTAGGAGGGGTTCAAAAGTGAAAGATGGAATTAATGGCCGGCCATAGACTTTTAGGGTCCTCCCATGTGTGTACAACACAAATATGTGGTTTGGGCTTGAAGAAAATGCTCCTAGGGTGGTCAACATTGGCCCGAAAGTGAGAAAAACGAGCGTCGGAGGGCGCCGGAGGAGCATAACTGGTTGCTGAGACAATTGTTGGCCTCCCACCCTTCAGTGACCTTCCTGGTGATAAAACAGAGGTACCTGCCAAAAATGAACAAAAACCGATGCAAAACGAATGCTTGGGGGCCAAAACACGCAGTTCGGGGTCCCGAAAATAGGCTGTTAAGCATCGAAAGTGGCATTCGACCACGAAGTGGGTCTCTCGGACCTCAGTGTCCCTCAAAAGGGAGTAAATAAGATGTATGCCAAAACCGGAGAATCGGAGATGGTTAGACGGTCCCGAACCGAGCACACGGCCTGACGGCTCCGAAAACCGGAACCGGGCTCCGAAATGGGCAAAATGGCCTACGGCCACGAAATGTAGCCCACGGCCACTGAGAGATGGTCTACGAGACCTCTCCCTCCCTCAGGAAGAGAAACAAAGAAAACTGAGTCTGGTTCGCAAACCGAGGCAAGGCACAGAAGAGGGTTCGGAAGTCCGGAGGCAGGGCTCACGGCCGCGACTCTGAGACTTCTGAACGAGCACAACATGCAACACCACCGAGCGCTCAATTTGTGACGTCTGAGCCTTAAGGTCGGTCAAAAATGGTTGTCTACAGTTGCCCCTCTTTGACAGAACTCGGAAGTCACAAGTGACGGGAGTGAATGTCAAAGCCCAGAGACAACCCATTTTTGACAAGGCCGAAGACTTAGACAATCATACAAGATGAACAGAGATATGCCCGCAGGCGTGCCCGCAGGCAAAGGGGGCAAAATGCAAAGCGATATGCATGTAGCCAGATGTAACTTAATGATCATGCAAGTGCAGCAAGCTGTAATGAAGCAAGTATTCGCAAACAAATGCAACCGTTTTAAGCAAGAATGCAAAGCAACAACTACATTTCATGCAGTTAAGAGTGCGGAGAATTATTCAATTCTCGTCGCGTCTCACACGGAGAAGATACGATACCTGCGCGATTCGTCTGGTCGCACCAGCCTCAAATGAACCGTACATACAATATCGTGCCTGCAAAAGAAAGAAATTCAACAAGAACAATATGTTAACAACATATATTCAATGTGATTCCTGAAAGTTTGACACACGTAGTGTCGGCGAGTGAATGCATCGCAATGCGAGAAAGGAACGTGCGTGACAACGCATGCTCGAGCACAGAGGTATGGTACACCAAGAAAACATGCATGACAATGCAAAATACTCATGAGAGTGCAAGTTATGCGCACAACAATGAAAAACGAGCATAAATCAGGATGCCCGTTTGTTGCGAAACAACGAGTAAGGAAATGCGCATTTCGGCGAAGGCGACTTGATCGCGGCCTTTGGTTCACCTTCCGGAGAGGTTACAACATGCTCAAAAAGGATACACTCTGATTTTGATGAGTAATGATGAGACACATGTCAGAAATTGTAGCTGAAGTTCCGGCGGAGCAATTTCGCGCCAGAAAGTACACTTTTCTTGAACTTTTTCAAGTCCCGGGAACTCCAATCTTCCTCAAAATTTGCAGAGGGCTAGGGGAGGATGTGGAGAACATGGCCGGCGAGGTGGTTGCCCAAGGGGAGGCTGCCGGCCATCTTTCAAAAAGCAAATGGCCGGCCAGCCAGAAAAGGTGGCCGGCCAGCCACCTGCCCAAATCCGGGGGCAACTTTGTCTTTTCGCCTCATTTTCTGTATATTCCCTAATCCATTCAATCCGAGACCACACCCACAGCTGCGAAATCTTCTCCCCTTGCCTCCCAAACCATTTTTTTCTTCAGATCTGCACTTTATACGCGTTTTTTCAGCCTCCCACGCAAGTTGTTTTCGCAAAAACATTCGATTTTAAGCACTTTGGACCGATTAAATTTTGATTTCGGGGCTTCTTTTCTCATTTTCACCACTTGAGGTAAGTTTGTCTCAATATTTGGAAGATTTTCTCGGGAGTTGACTTTTGTTGACTTTTTCCATTTCCCGAGAGTTGACTTTTGTTGACTTTTTCCAATTTTGGCTCATTTTTGCTCATTTTTGCTCCTTTTGCAGATTTTTTGAAATGGCGGGTAATTTCCCTCATGGTGGAGGTCCTCCAAGTGCCGGGGATGATTTCGATATCATGACGCTGCCCCCGAGGGTCCGCCCTTTTATTCCCGAGAGATACGCCCCGGCGGTGCACATTCTTCCGCGGGCCATTTTTCGTCATTTCACTGACTTCAATGATCGGGCACCCGGAGATCTACTTCTGCGAGAGCCGGAGCACCACCTTTCTTATGAGGCACGAGAGGTATTTTACTTCATTTTCTGTATTTTTTTGTGCATTTCATACCTTTGGTAGCATTTTCTTGCCTCATTTCTTAAGCCTATTTTCTCACTGTTTTAGGCTCCGAACCAAACCAAAAGGGTCACTCTTTTGAGCTATTCTTCATGTTTGTTCAAGGGTTCAACCCTATTTGAGATTACCATCTTGTACTTGCTTCAATATCATCTTATATGCCAATATTTTGCATGAAATTTCTAGCCAATGTGTGATCTGTTTTCGAGCATAATGTAAACTGTGAGTGGGCCTATTTTGAGCCCCTCTTCAACATTGAAGAAGGTCTCAACCCTGTTTGGGCCCCCCATCTTGCACTTGCTTCACAATTCCTCCAATTTACCGTAAATTTGCATGATTTGTTTGGCCTATATGTAAATTGTTTTGGAGCATGTCATGAATTGTGAGTAAGCTTATTTTGTGTCCCTCTACAACATTTTAGAAGGGATTAACCTTGTTGGGGGTCTCCATGTCATACTTGTCATTATACCCCTCTTTGACCCCCATTTTTGCATGCCTTTTTAAGCTTATCTATCTTCTGTTTTCGGCCATCATTAGAACTGTAAAGAGTCATATTTTGATCTTATTGACATATTTCATTAAGGGTATTTGCTGGTTTGATGAATTTTTGGGGTACCTCATGTTATAGCCTTATGTATCCTAGTTCTTGCATGACCTTTTTAGCATGTTTTCATACTGATTTGGGGGATGTCATCTACTGTAAATGTTCATATTTTTATTCCCTCATCAGTGTTGTAGAAGGGTACTTTTCCATTTGGGCATCGCATGTATCACTTGCTTCAATACCCCTCTTGCGGGGCCATTTTTGCATTCTTGCTTAATCCTATGTGTGTTTGCTGTTTAACGCTTTTTTATGACTGAAAAATGCTTGTCTTGGGGCTTTCTTGCTACTGCATTTTCATTCCATGTCCATATCGTGCATGCATTGCATAGCTATAGGCCATTTCGGGCGCCTAATATCGCATTTCGGGATCATTCCATGCTTCGTGTGCACTTTCGCCTCATTTCGGGGCTGTTTTTCCCCCATTTCAGTGCCAAATTCTATTTGCATGTTTACATATCATTTCCATGTCATTTCATGCCTTACGGCCCTCGCCTCGGTTTGCGTACCCGTGTGCACGCATTTCGAGGGATCTCATTTTCATCTCATGGCCTCTTATGTGAGTGTGGCTGAGGCTCTCTCATGTTAGTATAAGTCCAATTTGCATTTGGAGTGCCATTTCATGCTTTAGTACCATTGCCTCGGTTTGCGCGCCCGTGTGCACGCATTTCGAGGCACTTCATTTTCATCTGTTGGCCTCTTGTGTGAGTGTGGCTGAGGCTCTCTCATGTTGGTGTAAGCCCATTCTGCATTCTGTATGCCATTTTAGTCTCATCGCATTGCGTATGTCATTGTCTCGGTTTGTGCGCCCGTGCGCACGCATTTCGAGATGCTTCATTTTCATCTGATGGCCTCCCGTGTGAGTAGGGTTGAGGCTCTCTCATATTGGTGTAAGCCCATATTGCATCGCATATCTCATTTTAGTCCTGTTGCATTCCGTATGCCATTTTCTCGGTTTGCGTGCCCGTGGGCACGTATTTTGAGACATCTCATTTTAGTCTCATTGCATATCATTTCCATGCCATTTCATGCCTTACGGCCATCGCCTCGGTTTGCGCGCCCGTGTACACGCATTTCGAGACGTCTCATTTTCATCCGTCGGCCTCTTATGTGAGTGTGGCTGAGGTCCACTCGTGTTAGTGTAAGTCCAATTTGGCATTGCGTATGCCATTTCATGCCTTACGGCCATCGCCTCGGTTTGCGTGCCCGTGTGCACGTATTTCGAGGCATCTCATTTTCATAGCATTGTGCATGCTAGGATTGTATTTTAGTTGCATTCATGCATATCATGCATATTGCATCGTGTTCGGGATAGGAGTTAGCCCGGGCACGGGAAACGAGGCGCGACTCCGTACTCCGAGTAACGGAACGGGTCTTAATTCCCAAGTCACCGACACTCCGGATTATCCATGATGGAGTTAGGTTTTGTTATAGCATTCATACACATTCATCCTATATTGAGTTGTGCAAATCGGCTCCTCGGCCATCATGCATCGATATGCGTGATTGTGGCACGAGGATCGAGGCATGCATATATTTGTGAAATACATTGCTATGCCCCTTTCCTGCTCTCTGTTGCAGCAAAATAGAGAATCAGCAACTTTTCAGAGTCTGGCACGCATTTCGAGGAACATTGCAAACAGAGGCTAATTGGGGCATCCCAGTGGATTTCCGAAAAGGCAGCCCAGCATACATCATTCAGCGGAAGTGAGGCAGCCCCTGGCTTGCATGCCAGTTTACAGTTTTTTTCTTAGTTAATTTGTTAATTAATTAGGGATCTGTATATTATTCGGACTATATTATGCGGAGTGTATTATTCTTTCATTTGGGACTGTATTATTTATTCGGACCCTCTGCGCGAGGGCATAATTGTAATAAGTGTGGGTGAGTGTGATGTATGTCTTCCAACCCCACGTCTTTCTTCCCTTTTATTTACCCGCTTATGATGGTTAGATATAGGGCATATTTCAATTAGCATACAGTGTGACAGCATGTTTGCATCATTCATCTATTTTGCACGCACCGGGCTCGGCGCATCATACAAACTGCATTTGTATTTCAATTCCAAATTGAATACGTGTTAGTTGTAGCATTCCACATGCCATGTTTAGAGTAGCCGAGCCTGCTATAGTTGCATTATTGCATGCGTTGCATTAGGCATTCCTGTATATTTAGGATCATGCATGATTTCTAATCAATTTTTGTTTTTGGCTTGGAGTACTCGGTGAGTTTTATGCTTTAGCATCCTTGCATGCGTGTGAGTGACTGCCATGAATAACATGCTTACCATGAGGCTATGTGCTTATGTGATATAACTGCCTTGAATGCCTGTGGGTGGAGGTTGAGTTATTTGAAGTGGAACAAATCATTGACTGTTTGTTTTAAGCCCACTAGATAGTGGCAAAATCATGTTTTTCTAAGCCCACCCGAGGGTGGCAAATCCACGTCTTAGCCTACCTGCGGGTAGTACCATCAAACCATTTTCAAACAAACAAACATGAAATGTTTTGTTCCAATTCAGGCGACTCAGTCTATACTTATTTGCTGCGAGCATCGCATAGTAACCTAGGCTAATAACCGGAATAAGAACTCACAATGTTTTCAAAATAAGATATCATGGTTAGTAGAGGCCGGTCTTTGACCGGCGAGCGGGGGTGCTCACGAAGTGACCTTCCCCAATCGTACCCAAGTTACCGAGCCGAGGCAACTTTGGTGATGACGGACACGTGGCCTTTGGCACCGAGTCAGGGTTTCCTAAATTTCCCAAAAATAAAATATTTAGGTGGCGACTCTGTATCTGGCGAAGCAGTCCATGTTTGGCACTTCTTTCAAAAATCTGTTTTCAAAACGATTGGCCGGATTTGGACTCTTTGGTTCAAGATTAAGAACCGTGACACAAATCGAGTCCGAGCTGTAGCGAGGTCCCCCGCGGGCTTGTTACAGGCACACACTGACTAAGAGTAGAACACACAGTCCCAAACTCTGATTTTCTGAACACACAGTCCAAGTTGATGGTGAACACACAGTCCTCACTGATTGAGAGTAGAACACGCAGTCCCAAACTCTGATTTTCTGAACACACAGTTCAAGTTGATGGAGAGTAGAACACACAGCCCTGACTCTGATTTTCTGAACACACAGTTCAAGTTGATGGAGAGTAGAACACACAGCCCTAACTCTGATTTTCTGAACACACAGCCCAGATCACGGATTAAAGCGAACACGCAGCCCACTAATTAAGATTTGAACACGCAGCCCAAAACATTGATTTTCTGAACACACAGCCCAGATCACTGATTAAAGTGAACACGCAGCCCACTGATTAGGATTTGAACACGCAGCCCACAACACTGATTTTCTGAACACAGCTCAGATCACTGATTAAAGTGAACACGCAGCCCACTGATTAAGATTTGAACACGCAGCCCAAAACATTGATTTTCTGAACACACAGCTCAGATCACTGATTAAAGTGAACACGCAGCCCACTGATTAAGATTTGAACACGCAGCCTAAAACACTGATTTTCTGAACACACAGCTCAGATCACTGATTAAAGTGAACACGCAGCCCACTGATTAAGATTTGAACATGCAGCCCAAAACACTGATTTTCTGAACACACAGCTCAGATCACTGATTAAAGCGAACACGTAGCCCACTGATTAAGATTTGAACACGCAGCCCAAAACACTGATTTTCTGAACACACAGCTCAGATCACTGATTAAAGCGAACACGCAGCCCACTGATTAAGATTTGAACACGCAGCCCAAAACACTGATTTTCTGAACACACAGCTCAGATCACTGATTAAAGTGAACACGCAGCCCACTGATTAAGATTTGAACACGCAGCCCAAAACACTGATTTTCTGAACACACAGCTCAGATCACTGATTAAAGTGAACACGCAGCCCACTGATTAAGATTTGAACACGCAGCCCAAAACACTGATTTTCTGAACACACAGCTCAGATCACTGATTAAAGCGAACACGCAGCCCACTGATTAAGATTTGAACACGTAGCCCAAAACATTGATTAAAGCGAACACGCAGCCCAGATCACTGATTAAAGTGAACACGCAGCCCACTGATTAAGATTTGAACACGCAGCCCAAAACACTGATTTTCTGAACACACAGCTCAGATCACTGATTAAAGTGAACACGCAGCCCACTGATTAAGATTTGAACACGCAGCCCAAAACACTGATTTTCTGAACACACAGCTCAGATCACTGATTAAAGTGAACACGCAGCCCAAAACATTGATTAAAGCGAACACGCAGCCCAGATATTTAATTTTCTGAACACACACAGTTCATTTACTTGCATTTGCACACGGCTCATCCATTTGATTTGCACACAGCTTATTCATTCTGATTTTGACACATGCGTTCATTCTGAATACAGGTTGGCTCTCGTACTGTGCGAGGATACGGCTCCACTGCTGCGAGAGAGTGGTACGCCGAGCTCCCGGAGGCTGTCCGGGATTTGGTTGATTCAGCAGGGTTCGGGGCCTTCTGCATGGGGTTATCACATTGTCCTGCCAGTAGGACACTGTTAGCCGCTTTGGTGGAGAGATGGTGGGACACCACCAATTCCTTCCACTTTTCTGCCACCGGGGATTTGACCATGACCCCGCTAGACTTCGCCGTACTCACCGGTTTAGACATAGGAGGCTGGCCCATTCCTTATGACGAGGATATGGGCGAGTGGGAGGCCGCTTGGGTACATCTGTTGGGGGCCCGCCCACCTGTGGACAGAGCTTCTGGGAGAGTCCGGTACACCTGGTTCTTTTCCCGTTTTCGGAGGCCGGAGATGGAGCCCGAGTCTCCTAAGGAGGCGGAGCAGTACGCCCAAGGTTTCCTTATGTTCCTCTTTGGCACCACTCTGTTTGCTGATAGGGGGAACACTGTTGGATTGTATCTTTTGAGTGCCCTAGTGGACCTGTCACAGGTCAGTCGGTACGACTGGGGTGGCGCTGGCCTGGCTACCCTCTATTGCTATATGAGCGCAGCCTCTCGCGGGCGGGGAGACTTACTCGGCGGCTATTGGAGAGCCTGGGAGGTACGTTCTGTCCTCTTGATTTACATTTCTGCTCCTCATTACTTGTTCATTGCACATACAGCGCACTTTACATTCTGTATTTTGCCCTCAGCACTTTGTATTTACATTTTGCACAATTTTTCTCAGCTATGGGTCTACGTATATTTTCCGACGTTAGCCCCGGAGATGGAGGTTGCAGGGTTTCTTACGACCCCGTTCTCATTGGTATTCGAGGGCCAGCACCGCCCAAGACCTCGAGAGACTCTCTTCTACCTGCGACAGTATTTTGACACTGTTCGGACGACAGAGGTATTTCAGAACTCTCAGTTCTTTTCTGTTTTCACCTTTGATTTGCCCTGTATATTCCCGATTTCTGATTGATTTATGCACTGGTTATCCGCAGATTACGTGGCAGCCCTGGGCAGTCTTGGGCGATGGTCTCCGATTTCAGTATGCTGGAGGATCGGGCACTTTCAAGTACAGGGTCCTGCTCGAGGGGCCGGTTGGTAGGGCATGGTTCCTGGGGGAACGCTTTCTGCGCCAGGTATGGGGGTACGTTTCTCAGGACCCTCCTACTGCACCTCCAGCCACTATGCGGACTGCGGATAGACTCTCTACCCAGGAGGTCATTAGTGCTATGCAGGGCACCGATGCTTTGCTGCACCTTACGGACGGGGACTACGCCACTTATCGTCATACATATCTGATGCCTCCCTTGACGGGAGTGCGTGCTCCGCCACGGAGGTCTGCTAATGTACCATCTTCAAGCCGGGCTCGTGCTACGGATATCCCCTCCTCCAGCAGGGCTGGTATGTCTCGAGGTGGGGGTGGGTCGATTCCCCCGATCCCTCCGACTCTTCACCATCCTGGGTGGCCAGACATGCCGACCGAGTTGACGAGTTGGCGATTCGGGGCTCCTTACCAGGTCTCGCTAGAGCCTCCTCTTCCTGATCACAGATATGTCAGAGATCCTGATTCGCCCCCGGTATGTTTTACAACTTTGATTTATCAGTCAGATATTTGGACATTCATTCCTTTACTGATAGTTTTGCATTTGTATCTGTAGCCTCCAGTTGAGTACATGGATGAGATGCTTGGGATGCTGGCCACATTCGAGGGCATGATCCTACAGAGGGAGGCACAGCTAGCCATCATGGGCGTGCAGGTACTGTCCATCTTTCTCGTATTTAGCATATTTCTGATAACATACTGGTTTTGAACATTCTGCTGTATTGATAGGCTGTGTAGGGCGCATCTGACACACACCCGACTCGCATATTGTACTTGCATCTGCTTTTCATATTTGAACTGATGTATTGAACTCTTCATTTTCAGATGCCTCCTGTATATGCACCGCCGTGGGCCGGGCCACCCGAGCCTTCCCAGAGAGGTCGAGGTGTTGGGCCATCTGGGCCCTTTCGAGGAGCTGGGCCATCCAGGCCTTCTCAGGGAGCAGGGCCATCTAGGCCTGTCCGAGGAGCTCGAGGAGCAGGGTCGTCTCGCAGACGTAGGGCACATGTTATAGAGGCAGAGCCCGATGAGGAGGAGGAGGAGGTCGCAGATCGTGAGTCAGAGACATCTGCTGAGGAGAGGGGCTCCGGCCTTGGTTCCGGGAGTGGAGGCGAGGCTGAGGGGGATCCTGAGGATGACAGCTCCGACCCGGATGGTGATGATGGTGCAGAGGTTGTCCCGCAGAAGAGAATGAGGGGGCCTCCTCATTCCCGCTCCCGAGGATATTGATGTTATTTCCTGCTTTATTTTACTTTTTGCTAGTAGTTTGTAGCACTTTGCACATTGTTAGGCAGTTTTATCTTCTGTAAAACTTGTACCTTTGTTTTGTTGTAAAACATGATGGAATGAAACAGCTTTTGAAAAGGTGTTTGTATTTGAAACTCTTAGCATCGCATCGCATTATTTTGCACAAAAATGAAATTGAATGGGAATGTGCCTTGTGTATTTACTGGGTCAGGTAATGAACCGACGCAACAAATCAAACAACTCGACTCGCTAAGAAATAGCAGAATCTTAGCAAGTTTACAACTCGATAAGCAAAATACAACAATGTTAACGACTCGATAAACAAGACAAAATTGCGTAAACAAAAGGTAATAACTCAAAACACACAAAATGCGACAGCTCGACAAAACTTACAACTCGATAAACAAAGCAACAACTCGATAAGCAAAATACAACAAAGCGTACTTCGGACGGACGATCTGGATGATGGAACGCATCCGAAACTGAGAGAAATGGAGGCCTTCGACATCCTTGATGTACAAAAATGCCTCAAACTTCCTTCCGGAGGGCAAACAGGACCAATGCATGGCCGGCACATTTTGCATCTGGGGAGTGAAGGGTGGCCGGCCGGCAGTTTTTGAAACAAAGATGGCGGCCTGCTAGAATAGATGGCCGGCCGGCCACCTTTCTGCAACTCTCAGAATTGTGACACTTGTCCCCGAATAGTGTTTTACCCCCTATAAAGCTCCAACTTTGGAACTCTTCATTTCATCACTGCTTTGCACAAAAATGGAGGCATTTCTCGTAGAAAATCTCACATCTTGGATCTTTTCTTTAGATGGCTCGGAAAAGTTGAACTTCCGGGGTTTCGACTTGAATGCACTATTCACGCTGGGTCGGACTTCACTGCATCTTCCTTTCCTCCATGCCGCAGCGAGGTTTTGGAACCCGGTGACGCATGTCTTCAGCTTCGGAGGGCAAGAGGTATGTCCTACTTTCGAAGATTTTCAAGTCTTGATGGAGTCTGGACGCTCTGAAGAGATCCTGCCTCAGTCTCGCTTTGGCCACGCCCAAGCTTTAGGGAGGATGTGCGATCTCAACGCGCATGATGCTCGATCTCTGACTTGTAACGGGATGTTGGATATCCCGAGCCTGATTACCGATTCTCTGATGCTGGTGACCGCAGCGACCATCATTGGCAAGGTTCCGACAACATGCCCTCTGCTTGTGCATGCTATCTCATTTTCTGTTTGTCTCGGGCTCCGGAGGAGCTAGCATCCGTCTGATTGAAGTCGCTCAAGGCTTGAGGAAGGAAAGAGCTGTATTGCTATGACATTGCGAGACACTGATGGGCTTGGATGCTTTCTACGCCAAGAGACAACTAGATTTACAGGGAGTCCACTACTGCTGCAGGTAAGATTTCCCACCAAGCTTAGTATGTGTTGCTCACATCACTCGGCCCTCAGGCTCGGTTTTTCTCACAAAACCCTCATCTTACTTTTCTCTCATCGCACATCTCTCTATTCTTTAATCTCTCATTTTTCATCCCTCCCCAAATATGGTTGATGGATAAATTGCAAGTTGTGGACTCTTGCCCTGCTTACTCAGCCCGCGGCTACTTCTTTCGACAACGCCTAGTTGACGCCCTTGATGAGGGATGGTGGTTTGAATGGATGTGCAATTTGTCTGCCGATCGCATTGTTTGGCGCTGTCCTTGGCTTAACCTTCCGGCGATGAGCTATAGCATGTTCCAGGATACGGGAATCCGGTTGGTCGGCTTGACTCACTGCGTATTCTATTTCCTATTCCGTATTCTGCGCCAATTTGGCCATGATCAGACTTGCCCACCAGAGGGGATAGAGTATCCGGTTACATTTCCAGTTCGAGGCGCACAGCTGGCTCGGCAGGTCGCAGCGTGGAGAATTAGAGAACTCCTGGCTCCTGCTCCCACTTTTAGTTGCACTTTGTCTGACGAGTGCTGGGATTGGCTCAACGAGGAGGCACAGATTGGGCCCAGCTTGGCATCAGAGGCTTCAACCAGCTCTGGAAGGGGGCGCAGGGACACCTGACTTGACTATGCCCCGGATTTATTGCTTTATTAGTACTTTCAAGTTTTCGTTATGAGTGTAATAAAAAGCAACTTCAATTGTATGCAAGAGCAGGAGAACTCTGTTTTGAAATCAATGAAATTGAAGGTTGTGGTACTGAAATTTTCCGCTTTGGTCCAAAAATGGTCTTAGTTGTAAAAAGATTAATTTGAA
>JAPPVO010005249.1:0-20851 GCA_030407325.1 Camellia japonica | reverse complement strand
ACATAAGTAAATAAAAAAAAGGGCAAATTACACAAATAGTCCCTATAGTTTGGGGCTTGTGTCACTTTGGTCCCTGACTTTTCAATTGTGACACATTTGACCCTGAATTTTGAATCTTGTTTCAAATAAGGACAATTGAATATATAATTAGATTTTTCAAGGGTAAAATTGTCAATTTGATAAAATATAAACTAATTTAACAAAAATAAATGTCAAACAAATATTTTTGAATTTTTAAAAATTATTTCTACCTACTAAAAATAAAATTATGCAAAATTGATAAATCTTTTGGACATTTATTTATTTTTTTTACCAAATTAATTTTTATTATGTGTTTGGATGATGATCATGTAAAATTAATTTTAAAAAATTAATCATGTAATTTTTATTAATTTTAAATAATTTTATCATTGGTGGATAAAAATAATTTTAAAAATATTAAAAATATTTTTTTGACATTTATTTTTGTCAAATTAATTTATATTTTATCAAATTGACAATTTTACCCTTGAAAAATCTAATAATATTTTCAATTGTCCTTATTTGGAACAAGATTCAAACTTCAGGGTCAAATGTGTCACAATTGAAAAGTCAGGACCAAAGTGACACAAGTCCCAAACTATAGGGACTATTAGTGTAATTAACCCTAAAAAAAAATTATAAATAAGTATCCATTTTTTCTTTCGATATTGACATATCAATATTTTAGCATTAACATTCATCATATTACTATAAGCCCGTTTTGAAAATAATTTTTTAATTTTAGACTATCGGTTTAAGGTTCAAATTTTAAAATTTTTTATCTAAAAGTCTCCGCACAAAATTATTAGGTTCACAATAATTATACTATCCTTCTCTTTTTCGTAATATAAGTTAATTTCTTAACTTTTTAATTATTTTAACTCAGAGTTAAAAAATTTTGTTTAAAATAAACTTTTTAACTTCTTAAATTTTTATTAAAAAAATAAAATAATTATAAATTAAATGTGACATTTTATTCTATTCAATCAAAATAATTTATTATATCACTAAATTAATCCAACGGCACCCCCCAAAAACAAACATCCCCAAAACCCACTGTCTTCATCTCCGATCGGAAAGGATGTTGCCGCCACCGCCTCACCGCTGTCGACTTTTCTTCGCCGTCGCAGACCAGCCGCCGGAATTCTCTCATCATCTCTCTCTTCTATCTGATCTGAAACCCAAATCCTAACCCTAGTCCCCAACTTCACCATCCTCAACTCTCTCTCTCTCTCTCTCTCTCTCGTCTCTTCTTCAGCTCGGATGTCGCCTCTTTCAGATCTATTTTCTGCAAACGTCTTTACATGACTTAGATCTGAACAACGACGGCTAAATCTTCACTAGGGCCACAATCGCGAGCACCGAAGAGTTTACGGCGACGGAGACTCCGGCGGCTCCCAAGGGTTTCTCTCCGTCGATCGGCGGTTGACGAGATCAAATTAGATCGATGTGGTTGCTTGGAGCGAGAAGTGGCGGATCGCGTCGGCGTGAAATGGTGAATCAGATTGGCAGTCGACAAGATCAAATCAGATCAGACCGCCGCCGTGAAGTGGGTTTCAGAGTGAAGCTGGAGATCTGGCGTCGCCGTCTTCGTGACTCCAACTCCGCCATCTGTTCTGGAACTCCTCGGGATACCGACGGTGCGTACATACATATACGTATATATACACACATGCTGATACAAATGATATAAACAGATTCACTCTTCCAAAAACCTCCTTGCCGTCCGCTGTTGTAGATCTAGATCTGTGGATGATGATGATGATGATCACAAATGATGATGATGATGATGATGATGATATTGTTGATGATCTGTGATGATGATGATGATGCTGTTGATGATGAACATATTCATATTCTCTTTATTTTTTTGTGTTTATGTGGCTTGATCTGAGTTTCTATTTTTTTATTTTATAATTTTTATTTTTTGTGCTGATGATTGTTGTTGTTTTTGATGAACATATAGAACAAACAGATAAGATCTGTGTGTGAATTTGAACAGATCTGTGTTGAATTTGAACAAATCATAGATAAAAAATTGAACTGATAAAAAGTATAACAAGAATTAACGCATATTTTAACAGATAAGAAAAAAATTGAACTGATAAAAAGTATAACAAGAATTAACGCATATTTTAACAGATAAGAAAAAAATTGAAGGTAAAAAATATTTCCACAGATAAAAAATGAACACATAGTTCAACAGATAAGAACAAAGAGAAATTTAATTTGAATAGAGAGAGAAACCTGTAGAATTTGAATAGATAAGAAAAAAATTTCAACAGATAGATATAAATTTGAGTAGATAGTCAAAAAAAAGTTAACAGATAAAAGAAAGTCAACATATAAATTAAGAAATAAAATTAGAAACAAAATGTCATTCAAAACAAATCAAATGATTTCTCACTAATTTATTTTACAAAGGGTAGATTTTTCACGAATAAAAAATATTTACTGAATTAAATGCCTTATATCCTATTTAGTTTGGATTTATCATCAATTTACTGTTTAATTTTTTGATTAAAATGTGAGATTACAAAAATTAATATATTTGAAAAATATATTTTTACTTTTTTATGAAAATAAATGAAAAAAGTAGAATGAATGAGAATGAATCTTTGGGTCCGTTGGATTTAATTTTAGATTTATGATTTGAGTGTGGATTTGAGTTTTGAGTTTTGAATCAAGATTTGAAAAGAAAAAATTTGTTTGGTTATGAGTTTTGAAAATAGTTTTAGGATAATTTGTAATTTTTTTTTAATTATTATTTTTGATTGATTGATGTGTAGAATGTGAGAGAAGATGGTAAATAGGAGGAAAAAAAAATGATTGATTGATTGATTGATTAATGGTAAATTATATTGACACCCTTTAAGGTTTGTTTTTAATACAAGTATCCCTTTCACGTTTTGAAAATTACATTCCCCTCCCTAAGATTTAAACTTCCATTATAATTTAATCATTCCGTTAGTTAACCGTTAAGTCAACTAACGGAAAAACTAATATAAAAAATTAATTTTTAAAATGCCTATTTTATCTTTATTTAAATATATAAAATTGACAGACAATTTATCATTTAAGAAAATTTTATATGCTCCAGTCGTGGTCTTTGGTTATGACATATTATAGTGTTAGTTATACTATTGATTATAACATATTTTGGTTATGATTCAAAAGGTGTTTAGTTATGCCTTATGGGTGTTTAATTATAACTATTTTTTTTTAGTTATTATTGAAAATGATCTAATTATAATATTTGTAATAATTAACATCACAAAAGTTTGTGTACCATAGTATTACCTAAATATTAATAATATAATAATATATATTAGTATTAAATGAATTTTTGTAATTCCTTACAAATTTTATTTACTCATCTAGTTATTTTTTTTAAAAAAAGTTTTTTTTTAATAGGAGTAAAATAGGCATTTAAAAAAAAATTAATTTATTATATTAGTTTTTCCGTTAATTGACTTAACGGTTGACTAACGGAATGATTAAATTATAATGGAAGTTTATACTTTAGGAAGGAAAATGTAATTTCCAGAACGTGGGGGTTACTTATATTACAAACAAACCTCAAGGTGTCACGACCCAAACCAGCCCTTATAGGTTTAGAATTGTAACCAGTCAGTATTCCGGGATTACCAAAAGCCTGCTTAATAGTGAACAAAAATGAGTGTTAGCGGAAGCCAATAATAATAAAATAAAATCATCCAATAAGTTATGGGACTTAGACAAAACAACTTTAACAAAACATATGAACAAAAACATTTACATAACGTCGGGAATTAAATCTCATTAACAAAATTTAACAAAACAAAAGAACTTATACCTAGACTTCATAATATTAGATCACAATTGCAAAAGGGATGAATTCGACACTACCCAAAAGCCTAGACACATGATGGGTTGGGACCTCGCCGTGAGGCATAGCAGTTGGCTTTACAAAATAGGATACAAGTCGACGCTGCTAAGCTCGGTCCTAAGTTGGATCACCTACATACATATACTAAACAATGAGCTAAAACCCAGTAAATAATCTCAACGTAAAGAGATTAAATAAACGAGATCTATAACTTATAAAATCAAACAATGTTTCCAGATACTTATTATAATAAGTAAAGTTCCTCAAACCTTCAACAAACCTTTCATTATTTCAATGTTGAACACATAGTGCGGTACATTTTCAACAGCATTATTAAACCTTGACAAAATACTAGACAAAACGTACATGACGAAACGAAGCATTTATCAAATATGGTCTTCAAACCGTTCAAAGTTACTTACATTTCATTGCATAACTAGTAATACTGAACATACTATGAGCAAAACGATCACAATGGATCGAGAACATAGGCATAACGACCATTACGGATTAGGGTTGGGCATAGGGTTATCCAAAGCACACAAACTGCCCAACCCGAACCGATCTGCATACAAATGGATGGTTTCGCAGACATAATGTGGACGCATGCGGTTTGAAATATGGCATGATTGCGGGTTGTGGACGGGTTGCAGGTTTAACCTACACCCGCAAGAACCTGGACCATTGTTATTTTTTTTTATATTTTTTTAAACCTGGACCATTGTTATTTTATTATTGCATTTTGGATGAATGTAAAAGTTAATGAAGAATTACTTTTAGATAAGCTTAGGATTTTGAATGATTTTACTTTAATTGTATTGTGGGGTAGTAGATAGTGCATGAGATTGATGATTTAGTTTAGGATTTTAAAAGATGTGCTTGTGTTAGTTTATGATTTGATTTAAAAGTTTAGGATTTTGAATGATTTGTTTGTGTTAGGAATTGATTTTGTTGTGTTTTTAATTTTATAAGTTTAAATTCATTAATTATTAATGTTGGAGCATTTTAGAAAATGGAGGGAAAATGGTCCAAAATAAATATTTACAAAATGGAAAAAAAAAAAGGCTCCAAAATAAATTTTTAAAGAAAAAAGTCCAATTCACAAACCGCCTACAACCGTCCGCACATTTGCGAACCCTATCCACACAAACTACAACCCGTATTGCGGGCAGTTGCAAGTTAAATTTTTCCCAAACCACATACATGTGGGTGGGTCCAAACTGATCCGCAAACCGTCCAAAACCGAACCGCGACCACTCCTACTACGGATCGACATATACAGAACAATCGTAACAGATCGACATATACATAACAATCGTAACGGATCGACAGAGACATAACGACCACAATTGATCGACTTAGACAAAATAACCACAACGGGTTGACATAAACATAAAGACCACCATGGATCGACATAATCATAACGAAGATTTCCGAACAATCAAGCATATGTTCATGGGTATCACATTCGCTAATCAAAAAGGGAATCTCATTCATTCTTATCAAAATCTTATTTCTACGAACATATTGTATTGTTCACAATTCAGAGTTCAAAGCATAACTTACCGGTTCTAACATTCTTAATCAAACACTTACATATTAAGCATGACATAACATAACGTAGGTTTCACAAATTAATGAGCCACTTCAGAGTAATTCATATACAAAAATATCTTTACAAAGAGATTACTCACCGTGTTCGGCCGGATGATACTCTTCGTGCAAACGACCTACACAACACATTCACGCACAATATTTCATAATGCATTCAAGTCATTCAGTCAATTCTTATACCTATTGTAGGCACCCCATTTTTGACCGTCCTCAAGACTTGGACGTCACCGTTTGAACACTCGGTGATCATCCATGTTCATGTTCGTTTTGAGTTCTCGGAGGTCTCAGTCGCGCGCCTTGCCTCAAGACCTTTCGACTTGTTTGTTTTGTGCTTGGTTGTGCACCAAACACTTCTGTTTTTGCTTTTGAGGGCAGGGAATGGCTTGTTGGCCATCCCCACACTTCACCGGCCTTGGTCTGAGGTCACTGGCCATGTTTTATTGCTACCGGCCAATAGTTTTGGCCGATCGGCACTATAGTTGGTCGGCCAGCCATTGATTTGGTCGATCGGCCATATTTTCTGGCCGAGACCTTTTCTTTGCCTTTTTCAGGCATTATGCATGCCAGCTGTGCCAGCTGGTGAGCACAAATCCTGCCCTTCATACACGTGTATGGAGGGATTTCATCCTTACACTTAGCTTCCTTTGGAAGCTTGGATTTGCATTGCCTATAAGAGAAGGGCCTCCCCTCCCTTTCCAGAGGTTGAACAACTCTGATATAGGGCATATATATATCCCTCTCTCTCTATATCTCCCTCTCTCTCTATATTCGTGTGTGTAATAGTGTTCTAAAGGGGTTTTTGTTCTTAGTTTTGCACTAAGACACCTAGTGTTACACTATGCTTTGGTTGCTGAGGTTTTAAGGGGTTGATTTCAGAGTTTTGAGTTGGTTTTTGATCAAAAGGAGGTGCTGGACTTGGTGTTCTTGAAGTGTTATTCAAGGGTGAGAACTTACCCTTTTATTTCCCATTTTTGCTTAAGGCATTAGACCTATTTTCATATTGTTTTGAGCTTAGTGTATAACTGATAAAAGTTCTGTATTTTCATGCTTAAGATGTTTTATTAAGGTTACTTTTGCATTGGGGGTCGTCCACCCCCTCTTAGGCCTTATTTGGCCCCTTTTTGTGCCTTTCTCTTTGGGCTTTGTAACCCTTTTGTTCTGCCCTTCTCACCGCTGAAATCCAGAGGATTTTAAGTGGTGGAGAAGTGGTTTTGAAGTCCTGTATAAGGGAGGGACACCCCTCTCCCCTTGTGACTCATTTGCTTGCATTTAGGGCTCATAAAGGTAGCATGTTTGCATAGCTTTATTTGGCTCCATCTCAGAGGGTATTTGGTGTTAGTTTATCATGCTAGACCTCTGTTTCATGTTGGTTTGATGGCCTATTGTATGCTTCATACACTTGCTTTGTAATCCCCTCTATTGTCATAATATGCACCATGCATTTAGACCATCATCCTTGCATGTTTTAGCTTGACTTCATTAAGCTTTTATCCATGTTGTAACATGTTTAAGCTCTGTTTGGTGCTGATTTGGTCATGTTTGCCATGTTTGGTATAGCCACCATGCATTTTGGCTCGTTAGTCTTTGGTGTGTGAGTCATGAATATGCTTTATTTGGGTTATTTCAGTGATTTGGAATCACTTATCATGCCATTTCAGTCCATGTTCCATGCTTGTACACTTACATTTGCCATCCTTTTAATGCATTGAAGAGTTGTTGTTTTGTGCTCCATGTTTGGACCATTGCATATGCCTCTATGATTAGGTCTTTGACATGCCTTCTCATTAGGTTTCGGGGCTTATTTTGGCGTATTATAACTCTAATTTTATTGCCCTAAGTCATGCCATGTTCGGTTGTAAGAGGTGTAGTGCATTTGCCCTTTTGGGTCTTGTATGCGTCTTGTTTCGTGCTCGCCTTTATAATATGTTTTTGGCCTCGTTCCATGCATGCTTTAGCCTTATTTTGGTCTGCCCCGGGACTGTTTTAAGTCGTCTTGGCTCTTTGAGGCTTGGTTGATATGGCCATGGTTTGAACCCTTTTGGTAACCTTGAGTTTTGGGCTTTGTGGCATGCCTTACTTGCATGGTTTGGTTGATTTGGCATCATCCTTTACACATTTTCAGAGCTTGTCATGCTTGTGATTTATCCATATTTGTCTCTCCTTAATGTGTTTAAGAGTCGACCCTTTTCATGCCTAAGTGTTGGACCTTCACATGTGCACGTTTGAGTGTGTTTGTCCATCATTCCTTGGCACTTTGGCCATTGTTTTGGCCACGGCTGAGGCCTATCCATCCTTAGTGTAAGTCCATGGGTCATGCATTCGTGTGTTGTTGTAGGCTTGCCACATTGCATGTTGTCACATCCTTGTGGTTAGTGTCATTGTTGCATGCTTGTAACTTTGTATACTTACATACCTAGGTTGCATTGTAGCATTGCATGCCTATTGTATTACCATGTTGCTTGCATGATAAGTTGCATTGTTCATATTGCATTGCGTTGATTACATGTTTCGCATGGCATTTGGCATACATGCATTGCATTTTGTTTGGTTTGGGTGTCAAACCAAACATGAGGACAAAGGGGCGTTTCGTACTTAAAGTGACGAAACGTACCTCAATCCTCGGTCGCCGATACTCTTGACCAAATATGATAGAGTGTGTTGCATTCATTCCATATTGATATGCACCTTTGACAACTTCGGCCATCATGCATCGAAATGCGTGATTGGTGGCCCGAGGGTCGAGGACCACACTCCCTTGAGTCCATAGCATGATAGGGAGGGTGGTCGTACATACATTGTCTTGTGAATTCCTTGCCATGCACTGTCTATCCTCTGCTACAGCAAAACCAGTGTTCTGCAGGAATAAATGGCCGATCGGCCACTTTCAGTGCCGGCCGACTATCAAAGTCCAGCTGATGGCCCTATTTCTGGTCGATGACCATTTTCTCATGGCCGGTGGATCTTTATCTTGACCGGTGGCATCCCACAATGCTCAGGGAGCAATTCAGAGGCATCTCAAGGATTTTTACAGTCCTCAGAGGTGTAAAACAGTGCGAATAGAGGCAACAGAAGCATGGCAACGGGTTTCCGAGCGAGGGATCGAGCATGCATCGTCCAATCATTCCGAGGCGGAGCTGCGGCGGCATCTCGAATTTCATACTTAGTTTATTTTGTAATTAATTTGTTAATTAAATAAGGGTATGTAATATTTAATTAGATAGAGTAGTTAATCATTTATTTGGTTTGTATTATTTATTCGGACCCCCCGCGAGGGGGCCAACTGTTGTAATAAGTGTGCGTGCGTGTGATGCATGTCTTCCAACCCCGCGTCTTTCTCCCTTTTATTTACCAGCTTATGATGGTTAGTTCTAGGGCATGTTTCAATTAGCATCTATATCTTCGCATGCTTGCATTCATTCATTTGTATTGCATGCACCGGACTCGGCGCATCATGCTAACTGCATTGTATTTCAATTCCAAGTTGAATACATGTTATTTGTAGCATTTCATATGCCATTTTAGAATAGCCGAGCCTATCTTAGTTGCATTTTTGCATGTGTTGCATTAGGCATTTCAGCATAGTTAGGATTCATGCATGATTTCTAATTAGCTTCTTTCTTTGGCTTGGAGTACTCAGTAAGTATTCATGCTTTAGCATCCTTGCATGCGTGTGAGTGACTGCCATGATAGCATGCTTACCATGAGGCTATTTTGCTTATGTGATATAACTGCCTGAATGCTTGTGGGTGAAGGTTGGGTTGTTTGAATTGGAATAATTCGTCGAAACCTGCGTTTTAGCCTACTTGCGAGTAGCACCATCAAACCATCTTTCAAATAAACAAACATGAAATGTTTTGTTCCAACTTAAACGATCCAGTCTATACTTGTATGTTGTGTGCATCACATAGTAATTCTAGGCTAATAACCGGAATAAGAGCACATAATGTTTTCAAAACTCGATATCATGGTTAGTAGAGACCGATCTTTGATCGGGCGAGCGGGGGTGCTCACGAAGTGACCTTCCCCAATCGTACCCAAGTTCCCGAGCCGAGGCAACTTTGGTGATGACGGACACGTGGCCTTAGGCAAACGAGTCAGGGTTTCCTAAATTCCCCCAAAACAAAATATTTAAGTGGCGACTCTGTATCTGGCAAAGCAGTCCATGTTTGGCACTTCTTTCAAAAAATCTGTTTTCCAAAACGATTTGCCGGATTTGGACTCTTTGATGATTCATCGGTCTTGCATTGCACTTTGCGAGATTAGATACAAGACTGTGACATTGAGTCCGAACTGTAGTGAGCCCAAATGAACAAAATGGGATTTTCCCTCCCGGGACGTTCGGGGACGTCTACACCTATTCAGTTCATTCGGTACTTATTCATTTGCTTATGACTATTCATTCTTTAATTTCTTTTCTTTCCATTCATTAATGTCCATCGTGTTCATGAGATGCATATGCAAATGAAAAACACTTGAAAACCATACAAACGAAGGTCCGAAAGTCAAAATAACAGGAAGAAAACAAAACTGAGCTTGCCCTGTTAGTCGTACGTGCGGTGGCTTGGCCGCTCGAGCAGTCTGGTTGAAATGCAGTTTGAAGTTCTGTTGAAAAATGGCACTTTTCCCTTTGCAAATTCAACTTCAATTTTAGACAAAGCAAGGCTCAAAACTCTTCAAAAACATGGTGACTACAATATTTCCAACTTTAAGCAAAACTCATAACTTCAAAACAAACTCATTTTCCATTTCAAAGATCAAACTTAAGAATTGAAGAGTGAAACCAAGAACTATGGATGTGATAAGTTCCAAACCTTCAAAATTCATGGAAGTTCCCTCTCTTTGGAAAATTCATGCAAGAAGAATGCCATGAATGCCAAATCTTGAGCTATGTCAATTTCTCTCTCTTTAACCTTATGTGAGTTCCAAACCACAAGTTACATGTAGCGACCCTAATTTTTCTTAAGCCATTATTTATTATTATTACTTTATTTTATTTGTGACTTTATTAATTGCATGGATATATGAGAATTTAATGTGATATTTAATTATATATATAATTAATCTGAATATTTATATATTTATATTTTTTATATATAAAAAAAAAGTGTTTTATATTTTATAAAATATATATCATATTTATGTATGTTGTATTTATGTTGTGTTTGTATAATATAATAAGTGATTATGTTATAATCTTAGGAGGCAAAGAAAAGAAAAGAGAAACAAAAAGAGACAAAGTAGCCATGGGAGAGAGAGATTGAAAGAAAAGAGAAAACGAAAAGAAAGAGGGCTCACTATGTGTGTGTGTGAGAAAGAGAGAAAGGGGTTAGGGTTTTGTTTTGGTGGCTTCATTAATTCTCCAAATATTTCTTTGATCTTCAAAAAATAATTGTGAGTATAAAGCCCACTTTCCTTGACTTATGTTTATTTCGTTGTTTTATTTCTTTATTTTTATTTATTTGATGTTGGTTTGATATTGTACTTGCATGTAAATGATGGATTAATTTCAACTATTTTTGTTAGTTGTGTATGCAAGGTTTAGAGTTTTTATATGTATTTATTTTATGATTGTAATCACACTCATGGACATATGAAATTAAAATAAACTTGGAACCCATAGATAAATTCTGAATACTCTACTATGACTCTATGGATTGTTATTTCATTTGAGTGCTGGTGAGAAAGAGTGTATAAAAAAAAGTGAAGATTATGAGATTTATTTGAATGCCTTAGGCTCGGCATTGTTATGTTTATTTTCATGAGTAAATGAGAAGTTGTGTATATATATATTGTTGCCTCGTTCTCAAGAGTAGACGAGAGTGCTTTGATTTACGCGCGTACATATATGCTAACCGTTCGGGGAGTGTGGGTCAAATTTGAGACGATATCCCCGTGCAAGTTTGGCTTCGGAGCAGTGTTAGGTATATGGGAGGCACATGGGATATATGTATAGGCTGGAAGTGAAGCGCCGAAGTGATAGAGTTAAGGTACAAAGAATTAATTATGAGCTTATTGGTATAGTTTGAATTGTATTGATCTGTACATCTTGAAAAATAGTAAGCGACCTCAATAAATTACTAAATTTGGGTAAAGGCATGTATACGTAATTTTAGATAACTTTTGTATTTTAACTTTTTACTAAAAAGATCGATTAGAACTTGTAATCGGATGATCTTGGTTACAATAGTTTTTATTCATTTTAGCAATGTAGATTTTAGATGCTGTTTTAACCTATGAAACGAGCTCATTTTTATTGATTTTGCGTAAACTGAAGTAAAACATTATTCTAAACACTTTTCGTGTTTTGAACTTTTTCTAAAAAAAATCATCTTAGGGCAGTTGCTTTTCGTTTTTAGTTTCAGATTTTTCGGTTGAATTCCATCTAGGTTCTTCTATCAAGTTTTTCCCTCAACCTGTTTAGTTTCTACTAAATTTGTTCACGTTACCTTTTAGAAAATTTGATTCTATACAATTTTTGTTCTTTGAGTTTTGGTTAATTCGAATGATTTAAGCATGAAGCGGTGCATTTTTGTATTTCTTTAGTAATTTACTTATGATTAAATTATACTAACTTTATTTATTACAGAATGGTGGGTCTTACTAACTTTTTTATGCAGGGCTGACCCACCATATTTATTTTTATTTTTATATACTCCATTTATATTTAGTTGTGCACGGGTAAAAAACTAAATGCCACCATATCTCAGGAAACTACCCTTTCGTCTCGGAAAGAGTAGAACTACTTGTCTTGTCCCGCAACAATGGTTAAATGTACTATTGTTTGTGTCTGGTGGACACGTTGGTGTCAAATCTTGTACTCATACCAGTATACTGACCTGTTTTGTCTCTTTGCATCTTGGGTGCGTTTTGTTTAAGCGCAGCCGAGCTTCCTTTGTAGGATTAGTTGGGACTACGGTGGTGACAAGAAATAACTACGGTTGTAGGTGTGATAACCCAACCCGTATTATGCTCAATTATACACGTGTTCGTGTGATTAATATGAATTTGCAAGTTAAGTATGTGAATTATGTGATTTTGGATTTTATATTTGTTGAATGTAGGAAAATCTATTGCAATTAGAACCTTGAACTGAAAATTGAAAGTCATAGAGGCGCGATAAACCAAAACCGACTTCATATTTGTGATTAGCATAATTTTTAGAGCTTACGGTGAAATTTTGTAAAATTACGATTCGTAATGTTTTAATTAGCCTATATTATATATATATCTCTAGTTCTTGAGTTCATCATTTTTAGGAGAGCTTTTGCTAGAGGGTGAGTTAGAGAGAGAGAAGAGGAGAAGCTAGAGATTTGGTGGAGATTCAGGGGGTAAACCCTAGATTGAAGCTAAGGTATGTAAATTTACTTAGAATTTTTGTCTTTAGCTCATCTTTGGTATGAAATCAAGAGGAAATTGGAAACTTTGAGCTAGGGTTTTGGGTTATGTAATGGGTTGAACTAAATGCAAGAAATCTCTTTATGTTTGTTTGTTTCAAGTCTAATCTTATGATTGATGCATGAAATGAGCTCTAGATTGTGCATACAACAAAGATTTGTTGAGGGATCATCCATGTTTTTATGTATTTCAGCTTTATCATGAAATTTATAAAGTTATGAAAAATGTGAGACCTTGATTTTGTTATTAAAGCAAGATTGATGTGTTTGTTATGTAATTACCCTTGAATCATGCTAGTATAACATGTTTTTGGATTAGCTTTGCTTGAATTTGGGGTTGGAAATGAGTTTGGAGGATTTCATTTTGGCCATTTTCGGACTGTCTGATTTTGCCCAGACCGCACGAGCAAAACATGATGAAAAATAGAGGTTTGCATTCTGCTTAAAGCACCGCTTGAGCGGCCAAGGCCACCGCTTGAGCGGCCCAGTCACCGTACGAGCGGCCAAAGTGGGCGCACATGCGGCCAACCCTTTTTCAGCTTATACCTAGTAACTTCAAAAAGGCATATCTCCCCTATCCAGACTCATTTTTAGACGATTCTTGAACCTAAATTCAAGCCGCGGAAGTTTAGTTTCCAATGGTGGTGGTCTCACATCCAAATTCTACATACACAAATTGATATGTTCAAATTAGTGAAGGTTGTTCACTTTCTTTCTAACCGTTCATGCTATTTCCTCTCCCAACCCAGTTTCCTTTCATCTCTTCCTATTTTCCTAGACACGGATGATGACCCATTGAGGACTATTGAGTTTAGAACCAACAAAGAGTCATTGGTTAAGGAGCAAAGTAAGGGATTTTTTTTATTTGGTTAAGAAAAGATTAAGAGAAGTAAATTTGATCAAGAGAGTAATTCTATGTTCCGATATGTTGTGCCATGCGCATTGTGTTTGCAGGTCATGATTCGAGGACTGGTCAACTATTTCTCTAAATCACGATGAGTAATTTTCTTTCTAACAGTATTTTATATGAAACACTTTGGAATTAAGAAATTCATGCTTTGTATAAATTATGTGCATTGACGAGTGTTTCCAAAATAATAAAATATGCTTGAAATCTTCAGAGCAATTATGCTATGGCAAGTTTTCGAAAGAATGTTTGGATAAGATGAATGAGTTTCCTTTTGAGCAACGATTATGATAAATTGGAAAAATGTACCTTGACCCTTAGTAACTGTTATTGGTCTATGGTCCGTCTTGGACGTTTTGTATAAGCTAATGATTCGCTATAAACGTTCTGTATGATGTTAATCTTTGATGATTATCATGTACAGTAATTCAGCAAGTTAATTAAAGCCTAAATCACGGTGAGTAATTTCTATAGTATTGTGGTAGCCGAATAATTGGCAAAGATAAAGGAGGTATATTTCAGAAGCTAGACGCTAGCCGGCAAATCCCGCAAGGACAAGGGGCCGAATAGGATAAATAGGCCGAATGGGGAAGGATCCCTAGAGCCGAATAGTGGAAAAGATAATGATTGAAAAAGTAGGCCCTGGCCCCGAGGATCAGAAGAAACGAGTATAAATATAATGGCAATGGACTAGAAAAGGTATGCAAGAATCACTTCTAAAAACTTAGTCAACAAGCTTTCTTGAGTAGAAGAACTGACTTGTTCGTCGGAGTACTAATTCCGGCACCCCCGACCGGAGTATTTGTATCTTTGCAGGTGACTAGCTGAGGATCATTGGCGTCTTCCAGGATCTGAAGAGTATTTCCAAACCACTTCCCCACAATTGGCGCCGTCTGTGGGAATACTCAAATACATCCATGGAAGGCGTGACCGAAGATCCTCCGATAGCCACCGACGAGATCACACAGGGAGGCGACCTCACCCCAGCTAATATGCTCGGAAAAGAAACCATCGCGGCACGACGCGTCTTGAACTTCGATTCGCCAACAACTTCAGCACAAGAAACAATGCAGGCTATCATAGAACAAGCAAAGCAGAACAAACAAAGGCTCGAGAACATGATCGCTGAGAACGAACGACTCCGTCAAGATTTGGCCCTGGAGGTAGCAAAATCTAGAGAGGCCATGCGCCAGGAACCAGAGCGACCTCCGAGGGCAGACGGGCAAAGACCTCGGGCTCGACCAAAGGATACCGATAGCAACTCCAACTCATCATCCACGGAGCTCGACGCAAGGGGACGATCCGAAACCTCCAGCTCCTCCGAAAAGGATCTGCGAACAAGGAACAAGCGCAGGAGAAGCAGCTCAAACGAGGAAGACCAGCACGATCCTTTCGTTCGACGGATCGCAAGAGCGTCCCTGCCCAAGAAATTCAAAGCTCCGTCGTTCACTCTTTACGACGGAAAATCAGACCCCACTGATCATATCCGTCATTACAAACAGGCCATGACGCTGCACGCAGACAATGAAGCCCTCATGTGCCGAATATTCCCTAGCAGCCTAGGTCCACTAGCCGTTAGGTGGTATTACAAGTTGGAGCCAGCTTCGATTAAAAGCTTCCGACAACTGCAGAAATCCTTCAGGGCCAGGTTCATCACCAACGAGGTACAACCGAAACAGGCCGACTCCCTCTGGGCTATGCAGATCCAGTCGGGAGAGACGCTCAGAGCGTACTCGGCACGATATTGGGAGTGCTTCAACCTTGTTGACGACGCTTGCAACGACTCCATGGCCATCACCGCCTTCAAAATGGGTTTACATCCTGACAGTGCTCTGCGCAGTTCCCTGACCAGAAGGCCCCCCAAGACAGTCTGGGCGTTGATGAAGAAAGTTGAAGAATATTGTAAAGTCGAAGATGATGCCCTGAGGATAAAAGCCGGACAAATCTCCAGCAAAACGGCCCTCCCCGAAATCGCTCGACCAATAAGCTCCGTGCCGCCACCGAGCCCTGAGCCCCGGCAACGAACCAAGCGAGATAAAAGGCGGGACTCCCGCCGATCAAGCGATCAGTGCCCCACCGAACGAACGAACAACTACAAGTCGACAGTAGACGCTCAAGGCGAACCGACAAGAAGTATACGGAGTTGACAGAGCCGATCGCGGCAATAATGACCAAAGTCCAGCACCTTCCATTTTTCAAGTGGCCGTCGAAGATGGTGGGGCCTCCCGACACACGGAGGAGGGACAGACGATGCGAATACCACAAAGATCACGGCCACGAAACCGAGAGCTGTTATGCGCTAAAGGATCATCTGGAGGAACTGGTGCAAGATGGTCGACTGCAGCAATACGTGAGCAAGGGAAGGCCAACCAAAGCATTAGCCTTGAGACAGGATTCACCTCCGCTTGGTGTGATCCACATAATCTACGGTCTGCCGGCATCCCCGACCGTGCATACGATCCAATCGCACCCAATTCCCCAAAAACATAACATGCCAACCGGCAGGCCCAGAGAAGCTCCACAATTAAGTTCGATGACTCCGACCTCGTCGGAACAATGGCCAGCCACGTCGATCCTTTGGTCGTCAAATTACGCTTACGTCAGTTCAGCGTCGAACGCATTCTCATAGACCCAGGAAGCACTTCGGAAATCTTGTACTACAGAGCTTTTGTTAAACTCGGCCTCAACGAGTCGGACCTATCACCGTCGTCTCAGCCACTGTTCGGCTTCAACACGAATCCAGAGTACCCGTTGGGGAGGGTCATGCTGCCTGTTCGAGCGGGCTCAAAAATGGTTGACGTGGAATTCTTGGTTGTGAAGCTTCCGTCGCCGTATAATGCCATCATGGGGCGCCCCTGGTTGCATGTCATGAAGGCCGTCCCAAGCACCTACCATCAGCTTATGCGCTTCCCAACAGACCGTGGCATTGAGGAGATCCGTGGCTCACCGCAATCCGCGCGAACGTAGACTTTATGAAGATCCATTTACGGACCCGACTTGTGGGATCTGATGCTTGTACTGGTACCACGTTTTAATGAAAATCAATTTTCTTGTCACTCTCCTTCAAGCTTCCTAGGCCCAATTAAGCCTCCGGATTCGGAGCGCCCTTCGGTGCAGGTCACCATAGGGCCGAATAAGTCTCCGGATTTGGAGCGCCCTTCGTGGATATCACGATTGGCCCAATTAAGTCTCCGGATTCGGAGCCCCCTTTGGTGCATGACACCTTAGGGCCGAATAAGCCTCCGGATTCGGAGCGCCCTTTGGTGCAGGTCATCTTAGGGCCGAATAAGTCTCCGGATTCGGAGCGCCCTTCGTGGTGTCACGATTGGCCCAATTAAGTCTTCGGATTCGGAGCCCCCTTTGGTGCATGACACCTTAGGGCCGAATAACCTCCGGATTCGGAGCGCCCTTTGGTGCAGGTCACCTTAGGGCCGAATAAGTCTCCGGATTCGGAGCGCCCTTCGTCGATATCACGATTGGCCCAATTAAGTCTCCGATTCGGAGCCCCCTTTGGTGTATGACACCTTAGGGCCGAATAAGCCTCCGGATTCGGAGCGCCCTTTGGTGGTCACTTTAGGGCCGAATAAGCCTCCGGATTCGGAGCGCCCTTCTTGGATGTCACGATTGGCCCAATTAAGTCTCCGGATTCGGAGCCCCCTTTGGTGCATGACACCTTAGGGCCGAATAAGCCTCCGGATTCGGAGCGCCCTTTGGTGGTCACTTTAGGGCCGAATAAGTCTCTGGATTCGGAGCGCCCTTCGTGGATGTCACGATTGGCCCAATTAAGTCTCCGGATTCGGAGCCCCCTTTGGTGCATGACACCTTAGGGCCGAATAAGCCTCCGGATTTGGAGCGCCCTTCGTGGATGTCACGATTGGCCCAATTAAGTCTCCGGATTCGGAGCCCCCTTTGGTGCATGACACCTTAGGGCCGAATAAGCCTCCGGATTCGGAGCGCCCTTTGGTGCAGGTCACCTTAGGGCCGAATTAAGCCACCGGATTCGGAGCCCCCTTTGGTGCATGACACGTTAGGGCCGAATAGGTCTCCGGATTCGGAGCGCCCTTCGTGGATATCACGATTGGCCAAAATAAGTCTCCGGATCCGGAGCCCGTTTTAATCAACTAATTAAGCCGGAATCACTAATATGGTTCGCCGGACAAGGCGTGCCTTAGATGGCCCACGAGTACGACCCATTCCGGATTAACTCGCATCCCGCCTAAGGCAAGGGCCGATCCCTGAATATAGGAAAAATATTTAAGCTAAAATATTTAAGCTACACAAAAGTTCCGGTAGCAAACTTTCCGATAGCAAACTATTAAACCATACGAAATGACGTGCTTAACCATTAAAAGTTGGGATCAGGAACATTCATCCGGCATAGCTAAACAAAAGATTTTCAGAGTAAGACTCAACTATGTGAAATAACACTTTTTATTTGATTAAAAAGTTATTACATAGACGCAACCCGCGTTCGAACATTACAATATCTATCTCTAACTTCTAAGACAAATCAACCCATCGACCCAACTCTTGTCATTTGAACAACCATCGCGGCTCAAAACGCATCGATCTAACCGCGCCCGAATCGGCATGTCGCCGGGCCTCCGACACCATCGACAATGTCAAGGCCAAGATCCAAGACAAGGGAGGTTAGGGGCAGCGGTCGTTGTGTCTCCTTTCGGGGCGATCTGCTTCAACGACTTGGAGGCTGACGTGTTTCCAGTTTCTCCTTTCAGCGGTCCACCTCCCACACCGGAGAATCCTCCGCCGCAAACCATCTGAGCGCCAAGTTCGGCCGGAATTTGAGCTCCTGCAACTATCATCACCATCTGATGGTGAGAACTCTTGATTATCCCACGCAATAGATGCTGGTAAGCCAAATATGTCTGATTGCATGAGGCGCCTGCCGCTCTTATTCTCAGAGATGGCCGCGATCTCGAGGCCCAAATCCCGAAGTGATTTTATCAACACTAAACCCCACGACAGACGTCGGTCAACATTCTCCATGACCTAGTTAACCCAACGGTTGGCTAAAATGCGCGCGCATAGGCTGCGCAAGGGCAAAAATTACCTAGCCCAATCGGCTAGGCATCTGGCATTCGAGCTAAGTCAAAATGCCGTAGCCCCTCCGATCCCTGGCTCACGGCTTCTTCAAATTTCAAACAATACGCCGCAATGGCTTTATTCAAAAGTAAACGGCCATTACATGTAGGCCGATCACGCACAACGAATCGGCACATCGATTTAACATGCTGAGTCTGATTGATTTATGTCTATCCAAACATTTATGCAATCAAATTAAACATGCACACGCCGAATGCGGGAGACAATTTGACATTTTCAATAAAACGTCTTTTATTCAAAAAACCAAGAAATTACATAATTGCGAACGCGACCAGCGTTCGAACCTTACAATAATTAAAGTCATACGGCGTCGCCCTCATCCTCACTCTTCTCAACCTCGAAAGCAGAAAACGGAAAGTCCTTACTGTGGTAGAGAGGTGACGCCGAATCGATGCCTGACAAGCGAAGAGATTCGGCGACTTGAGATGCCTTGATCCAACCATGTCTGAACCCACGATTTTCACATCGGCAAACCTCTTCGGCAAGCTTCTCCTTGGTCTTTTGGATTCCAACCAAGCGCCCTTCGTGAAAACCTTTTTCATAAGACCTCCCCTTGGCGGACTCCAATGTGAACATGCTCGCCGTTTCACGATCGGCAATGGCAGCGCTTATAAGCCGACTGGTAACCCTCTCTTCCACGATTGGATTCACCTGCCCTGCTGGTTGTACTTGAGCCGCTTTGATCTTTCTTAACTCACGTTCAGCCGCCTCCACGCGAGCCTCCAAACTGCGGATATGCTCTTCCTTTTTCTCCATTTCTCGGCGGGCGGCGCGCAATCGCATGCCGACTTCATAAGCCGTATAAGCCCTTTCACACCGCCCCATGAATGCCCTCGCGAAACACTTCGTAGTCCTGACGACCAACCATTGACTGCTGAACTTCCGGAGGAAATATTTGTCGAGCAAACTCGACCGCCATGTCTGGATCTCGAACGATCGAGTCCGCTTCCGTCATGGGCTTATTCTTCACAAATACTGCAAAACTTAACGGGCACGGATTCGCGTCTGATCTCCTTTCGACTTGGGCGTGTGGCGATCTCCCCTGGGACTGCCTATCCTGTCTGGGTGACCTACTACGACATCGAGGAGATTGACGCCTCTCTCGACCCATAGAACTCTTACTCCCAGCACGCAAGGGCGCACCACGGTGTTCACTTCGATTCATATCACCGCCAAGCTCAGCCAATGTCTTAGCTTCCCCTTTGCTGTTAAAGAAGAGTTTGTTCGACATTCGCACAATAGATTTTCTCTCAGAAGTCTGAATCAGATACCTACCAGACTCTTAAAAGCTGTACCTTTGATCATTTAACACTGGCAGAGGTAGCACGATCGAGGCAAGTTCATTAATCGCGAAACCCAATCGCCTGACGCCGACTAAGTTGACGGCAGGACAAGCTTTCGGCTCAAGTACCCAGCCGACTCACAAGTTGATTCCTCAGAGCCAGAGTTCTTATCATGAACCCCCTGGGGCAAGGGCAGATTCATCAATCTAAGGGTCCAAGATCAGTAGGCAGTGAAATTGCAAATGGTGATTTTGATGGGATATGTATTGAATCTGCAGGAACCCAGATATTGACCAATCTTTTCCTCTCTACCTTCAGTGGTTCTATTCGGCTCAAGTACCCAGCCGGCTCGCAAGTTGATTCGGGCAAGAGCAGATTCATCAATCTGTTCGGTTAAACTACCCCAGCCGGCTCACGAATTGATTCCTCAGAGCCAGAGTTCTTATCATGAACCCCCTGGGGCAAGGGCAGATTCATCAATCTAAGGGTCCAAGATCAGTAGGCAGTGAAATTGCAAATGGTGATTTTGATGGCATATGTATTGAATCTGCAGGAACCCAGATATTGACCAATCTTTTTCTCTCTACCTTCAGTGGTTAGTGTAGACGTCCCCGAACGCCCCGGGAGGGTTAAGTCCCGT
>JAPPVO010005248.1:0-20784 GCA_030407325.1 Camellia japonica | reverse complement strand
ACAAGATAGCGCGAATGTAAACTGCACAAAATAGTGCGATGCACAAAATAGCGCGAATGAAATGCAATGCACTAACAAGTGCAGGTAAGGTACGCAAGATAGCGCGATAAAATGCATGCACAATGCAAGTAAGGTGCACAAAATAGTGCGATGCGCAAAATAGCGCGAATGAAACATTGTAATGCACAAAATAGTGCGATGCGTAAGAAAGCGCGAAAGTAAATTGCATAAAACAGTGCGATACGCTAAACAGCGCGAGCGTAAACTGCACAAAACAGCGCAATGCGCAAGAAAGCGCGAGTGATCAAAAATGCGAAAGTGCACAAGACAGTGCGATGCGCAAAATAGCGCAAACCTGAACCTGCACAAAACAGTGCGATACGCAAAATAGCGCGAATGATTTGAAATGCACTAAACAGTGCGATATGCTAAACAGCGCGATTGATTTGAAATGCACAAAAGAGTACGATATGCTAAACAGCGCGATTGATTTGAAATGCACTAAACAGTGCGATACGCTAAACAACGCGAGTGATTTGAAATGCACTAAACAGTGCGATGCGCTAAACAGCGCGAGTGATTTGAAATGCACTAAACAGTGCGATACGCTAAACAACGTGATTGATATGCAATGCACAAAATAGTGCGATACGCTAAACAACGCGAATGATTTGAAATGCACTAAACAGTGCGATACGCTAAACAGCGCGAGTGATATGCAATGCACAAAATAGTGCGAGTGAGATACAAAGTGTAAGTGCACAAGACAGTGCGAGTGAATGCATGTTCTATGCAAATGAGGTGCATTTTCTATGCAAGAAACAGGAGCATATTCTATGCAATATTGAAGGCAAGCATATTCTATGCAGAATTGAAAGCAAGCATATTCCATGCATGAATCATAACGATGCACGGCACGCCTGCAACAGATAGTATATGAAAGTGCACATTCTATGTAATAGAGGGGCATCAAACATGTACTCTGGTGCCTCCGATTTACCTCTCAGAGGGCTTTGCAACACGCTCAGCTCAAAAGGGGACACCCTGTTTATATTAGAGAGAGATAACATCTGCCGCTGCTTTAATTGCTATTCTGACTTGAAGCAAGCTTAAGCTTGGGGTCGAGATACACTCATACTTCGGAGTAGTGACAAGGCCTCAGGAGGTACATCCGGAGTACAATCATGGAATTTGCTGAAGGTGAAACACACTCAGATGCTTTGATTTTTCCTCTTTCTTTTTGCTTTGCAGTCCGGAACCTATATAGCTTCAGATAGATCCTGATTTTACTGTTCTCACATCACCTGGGTTGAACCCTGCAGTTTTCGAAAGAAAGAATCTTGTTTTGCACAAATATGGATAATGGCACAGCACTTTAAGCACAAAACAATTTTATTCTGAAATCGAGAGTGAGAATAAGTTTTCAACTGGGTATTGAGCCTACAACTAACCACAACAAAATGACTCAACTACGGAAAACAAAGGTAAGACGACCTAAACACCACTCAACAAAGGAAAAACAAGGTAAAACAACCTAAACACATCTATTGACCCCCAAACGACTCAAAACAAGAATCGAGACAAACAAAAACACACAAACACAACACTCAACTCTGTTACAAAGACAAGAGACCTTTCGGTGCACGAGGAGCAAGTTTCTCCGGGTATTGTTTCCCACCCTTGCTCATTTTGTGATTCTCACATCACTCGGCCCTCAAGCTCTGTTTTTCTGAAAAAGCCCTTTCCTTACTTTTTCTCTCAGCGTACATCTCTCTATTCTTCAATCTCTCATTTTTTATCCCTCCCCTAGGTGGTTGATGGATAAGCAGGAAGTTGTGGACTCTTGTCCAACACTGTTAGCTCGCAGCTATTTCCTCCGGTGACGTTTAGTCAATGCTCCGGATAAGGGAGTGGAGTGTCTTGATCCATTCCAATCCGTGCTTCGCACTTGGTTTGATACCTTGTTGCTTGGAGGGTGAGAGAGCTTTCAGCCCTTTACTGACAACTTCAGTTGTGCCCTTTTTGGCAAGTATGCTGGCGACGGAGGAAAGACAGGAAGCCTGACTCAACTGTGCCCCTAGTTCATTATTTTGACCATTTTTTTTTGTTTTTGGCTTTGTACTAAAACAATTTTGACCAAAATGAGAGTTAGATTAACATGCTTGTTTGATTTTTGATTTGAAAATCATGCAAGTCAGGCTGTGAGCACTAAAAATTTTCCTTTTTTAGGTCCATGAAAAGGGGCCAGTTTTGGAAAAGATAGAATAATTTTCGAGAAAATTAGTCAACTTCAGTAAAAATTCTCAAAAACTATTTTTGCAAACGGCCACTGCTAAACGAGCACGGAACCTACTCTTGAGATGCACAACCTCGGACCCATAACAATGGAAAATTGCCCCTTGTCTGAAGGACACTGCATGGCAACGGAAAGTTGCCTCTTGTTTGAATGACGCCGCAGCATACTGAATGGCAACAGAAAGTTGCCCCTTGTTTGGATGATGCCGCAGCGCTTTGTAATCAGTCCTCAGGGTGACAATCACAACCGAACTCTCGGATACAGAGAAGACAAAGATGACCAGAATCATCACATGGACACAGTCGAATTTGAAGTGTTTTACGGTTGGACTTCAGAATGAAGTTGCCTACGTATCCCAAAGATGGGAATCAAGCCTCACGTAGTTCGGGGTTAAGGTACACTCGGGTATTTAACCTCTCCTTTTACGCTCTAACTTTTGCCAAGGCCGCCCTTTGCGGGTTTTCAACCTTGAAAGCTTTGTTTTTTTTTCTATTCTTTTCTTCTTTTCATCTTTTCTTTTCATTTTCTTCATTTTTCTTCTTTTTTCATTTCATTCTTTGCACTCTTCTTTTTTTTGTTCTTTTTCTTTTTTTTTTCTTGCTCTAACTTTTGCCTGGGTCGCCCTTCCGGGTTTTCGGCCCAGCGAGCCTCTCAAGAGTAAAAGTGTAGCTTTGTCCATGTCAAATGGTTTTGAGATCCTGAAGTCATCTGAATCTAGGAGAATGGTTATTGTTCGCTAATGATGTAAGAGTCCATCCAATGGGGGCTGAATTTGTCCCTAGGGTTGTGGATAGGAACTCGGTTGTCCTTCAACGATACCTTCTTTTTCTTCCCTTCTGGAATTTGGCATTCTGCCGATCGTCGTCTTTGACTCTTCGAGCACATCTGGCATTTTTGCCCCTAGTTCGAGGGGTGCTTCTGATCCAGCTTTGCAAGCTTCTTTTGATCATATCCGATCTTCTTTGACCTGGCTTTTTTTGCCTCTTGTTCGAGGGCTGCTTCAAAGTTGGCCACACAGGCCTCACGTTGTGGTTGACCGTTGAACGTTCTGAATCTAAGTTCGAGGTCTGAAAGCCAGGGGTTGAGTCTTAAGGCTGAGAGCGATCCTAGGCTGCACAATCTCAAGAGCGATTCCACACAGGTCTTCGCAGGACGGCGCAAAACATTTTTGAAACCTTTTAAGAAAACGACGAATCGCTCGCGCTGAAGACAAGGTAGAACCAATCTGGATCAAGCCAGGATCCTTCTCAGTACTCACATTAACAAACATGATCTCATTCATTAAGGGCTTAGCACGCCTCTCTTTCTCTCAATTGATCAAATTTTTGCAAAACCCGAGGAATTCCTCCCTCTTTGTTTTCACCACAGTGTTCAAAAGGTTTTGAAAGACTTAGGTCAATGCAATAATTTCAAGGCACAGAAGAGCAGGTGAAATGCACCGCCGTTTCATTCAAACTTCTAGCACAACCGGCACAAGGTAGAAGCAAACACAAGAATGCAAAAATCACTGCTGTTTCATTCAGAATCTGTTGGCACAACTGGCTCCCAGCAGGAGAAACAGACTCAAAAGAAAACGAAAAGAAAAAACACAAAACAAGCAAGTGATGTCCGAGGTAACACCCCCGAAATCACCCGACTCCAACAAAACAGGACTGACTCGGTACAACAAGACAGACCCAACTGACTCAGTAAGAAAAGACTGACTCTATACAAAACAACAAGACTGACTCAATACCCAAGTCAGAAAGTACAAATTAACAACATTCGCGAATGTGCTCAAAACAGTGCATGCCATCCACCATATCTGGAGTTAATTGAGCGCCGCCCGCAGGTGGTTCATCCCCCGATCACATCACATTATCCCCCACAAGTTCACTGATCAAGTGCCGATAGACTTTGCAGGACCTGGTGCAGCAATGACCCCGTTGTCAAACAAATCTTGTACATCATGGCGCAGACGAAAGCAACTGTCGGTGTCATGACCGGTTTGTTGATGGTAGGCACAGTAGTATTTAGTCTGGTCATGCTTTGCAGGGATAGGATCGGGTAGGGGCCGTTGTTCCAACGGTTTCAGATGTCCTTTCCGGAGTAAGACCTCTAGAGCCTTTGACAAAGGCATATAAAGTGGGGTAAAAACCCTCTTGACTCGAGGTGGATTTGGTTTTTTGTGAGCTACTTCCGGACGCACCGGTGAATGGGGTAGCTTTTTTTGATGTGGTGGTGGTGACCATGCCCACTTCAGAAGATCTTGCAGCTACATCACCACTGGTGGTTGCATTCGAACTGCGGGAAAACGCCCTCCTGGGCTGCTCCTTCTCCTGGTCAATGAGGCCTTGTTTCATCGCGTCCTCAATCTGTACCCCCATCTCATACAAATCTGAAAAGGTAGGGAAGGGGAGCACGATCATTTTCTGCATAAGCTTGGGCTGGAGATTGCGCACAATCATCCGAATCTGATCTTTGTCAGTGGGCCTAGTGGTCATCATTGAGGCCTTTTCTCTCCATCTCGTCACGAACTCTGAGAAACCCTCCTTTGGTTCTTGGCGGGTGACTTCGAGATCACGAGCTGTGACCTCGATCTGTGTGTTGTAGGAGTATTGAGCAATAAAGGCCTCAGCCAGCTCTTCCCAGTTCCGTTTCACAGAGTCCTCCAATTTCGCATACCAGATTGCGGCTATCCCAGACATGGTTCGGCCAAAGAGAGACAACTTCTGAGCTGTGGTCAAACCCATTGGCCTCAAGATATCAGAAAACAGGTGGAGGTGCACCCTTGGGTCTCCAGAGCTGTCAAAGCGATCGATATGCGACATTTTGAATCTGTTCGGCAGCGTCACAGCTGCATGGTATACCCATCCTCGATGTCCGGGATGGACTTACTCCCTGAGATTTCTTGAACATCTTTTCAAGCTTGCTCAACTTCAACGCTGTAGGGTCCACCTCGAACTCAAAGGGAGAGTCCGGTTGATTGACAGGCGTAGGTGCCTTAGATAGTTGAGGTAGAATCGGGGGCGGAGCCGGCCCTGTCGGGATGTCTGTATCCTCCTGGGTATTCTGGACATTTGGTGTCTCCCCGGGTATTGGATCTCTTGGTGGGGGGGAGCTTGATGTGAGGCTGATGCTCCGACTTGCTGCTGTAGCCGGTGGTGATTGCTCTGCCTGCTGGGCCATGACCATAGCCTGCTGTTTGGCAAATTCCGTTTGACGAGCAGCATCCTCCTGCATGAGTTTCATACTTTCTTGGAGTTGGCGCACCATTTCCTCCATCCCTGCCATGTTCTGCTGTTCCAGCTGACTGACTGGTATATCTATCTCTGTGATAAAAACTGAGGCCTCAGCCTGACTGTTCACTGGTGGGGTGGATAAGGGCCACTGATCTGGTAACTACTGAACTGGTGATCTGTGCCTGATTGGCCCTTTTACCCTGCCTCTGGCAAAGGAACACTGATTTCCCTTGAACTGAATCTCTGACCTGACAAAGTCTATCAGCACAAGTCCGATGAACCTCGGGGGATATTGGAGCCTTCTGAAGCTACGGTTCCAAGACTACCCCTAGCAAAAGAGAAAACACGCAACATCTCAGCCTGATTTCACCAAAACAGATATGAGCAGCCGATAACTGTGCTCTACTGAATTCTGTCCAAGATTCTGCCTGTAAACTGATACCCTCAGGTCAAACTGATTCCCCACATACTGATGCCCGCAGGCCTGATACTCAGACTTGCAAATGGATACATGCATTCCTGTAGAGGCCAACTCTAAGAGCACATAGCAAGCAAGTGAGAGCCAAAACACCCCTATGTTGGGGTAGGGTTTCCTTGTCCTAGTTTCGTCAAGAACTAGAGTTTCACTACGCACACAGCGGTTTCAACCAACCTACAATCGGGTAAGTAACCTGTCCTAGTTTGGAATGGTCACTATGGATTCCGAATATGCACTAGGTTGAATGGTCAAAAGGGTGCCTCAGCAAAATCGGGGTTTGTGTTCCCGTCGTGGCAGAGCCCGCAACCGGTCAGCCTTATGGCACGCTTCTCGAAGCGAGCCTCCAGTAAACTGTTTAGGAATAGCATATGGCAAACACGGTGTCCTAGGCGCACCAATACAAATGCAATGCAAAGAGACACATGAGTGTAAACAAAACAAGATATCATGAGTTCGAGTCAAGTTCTCTAAATCCCCAGCAGAGTCGCCAGAAACTGTAGACGTCCCCGAACGCCCCGGGAGGATGAATCCCGTTTTGTTCATTTGGGCTTACTACAGTTCGGACTCAAATTGTCACGGTTCTTAATCTGAACCAAAGAGTCCAAATCTGGCAAATCGTTTTTGAAAATAGATTTTTTGAAAGAAGTGCCAAACATGGACTGCTTTGCCAGATACAGAGTCGCCACCTAAATATTTTATTTTGGGGGAATTTAGGAAACCCTGACTCGTTTGCCTAAGGCCACGTGTCCGTCATCACCAAAGTTGCCTCGGCTCGGGAACTTGGGTACGATTGGGGAAGGTCACTTCGTGAGCACCCCCGCTCGCCCGATCAAAGATCGGCCTCTACTAACCATGATATCTAGTTTTGAAAACATTGTGTGCTCTTATTCCGGTTATTAGCCTAGATTACTATGTGATGCGCACAGCAAAACAAGTATAGACTAGATCGCCTAATTTGGAAACAAAGCATTGCATATCCGTTTCGTTTAGGAAATGGTTTGAAATTTGCTACTCGCAAGTAGGCTAAAACACGGATTTCAATGAGTTGTCCCAACTCAAACAATCCAACCTTCACCCACAGGCATTCAAGCAGGAAATCAAATAAGCATTTAGCCGCATGATAAGCATACTGTCATGTTTAACATTCACACTCATGCGAGATGCTAAAACATAAAATACTTACAGTGTACTCCAAGCCAAAACAATAAACCTGTTAGCAATCATGCATGATCCAAGTCCATGTCAAGTGGCTAATGCAACGCATACGAATGTCACTAGAATAGGCTCGGCTAATCCTAGGATGGCATGTGGGATGCAACAAGTAGCACGCATTCAAGTTAGATTTGGAATACTATGCTGTTAGCATGATGCGCCGAGCCCGATGCATGCAACACTGATGAATGATGCACGCATGCATAGCATAAGGATGCTTAATTAAACATGTCCTAATACTAACCATCAAAAGCAGGTAAGTAAAAGGGGAAAAGAAGTGGGGTTTGGAAGACATGCACACACGCACCCACACTTATTACAAATTTGTCCTCACTCGGAGGGACTGAATAAGCAATACAAACCGCCTAATTAACTAACTCACGAGCTAATTAATTATTACAAAACCGAATTAATAACTAGCTACAACTAATTATTACAGCAGTAAATGAATGCTATTCCAGCTCTGTTTGGAGAAGAGAAAGGTATGCTTGCTTGCTTTGGTTCTTCGCCTCGAAACACCTTCCGGTTGCTCTTTAGAGGCTCTGTTTGCAGGGTGTCTTCCAGTGCTTGTTGCTGAGACTTACCAAAACACTGCGGGGAATTCACCAGTGGCCTGCCGGCCATGAAAGGAGCACTGCCGGCCAAGGATGAGAGTCTGCCAGCCATCAATGGTGAACTGCCGGCCACTGGTGTGCTGTGACACCAAGCTGCAACAAAGCACAAAATAGAGAAAATGGAGGGTCTCCCAAGGGTGTATACGCACTGTGCCACCCCAAATCACCTCAAAACATCAAGGGAGAGGCCTGGTCGGATCGACGACCATCAATCACGCATCTCGATGAATGATGGCCAAAGATTCAACTTGTGCAAATCAATATGAAAATGAATGCACAAATAAAGCAAGTAATGCCTAGAACTCTATCATGGATCATCAAGAGCTTCGGCGACCGAGAATTGAGACACGTTCCATCACTCGGAGTATGAAACGTCCCTCGTTCCTCGTGCTCGGACTAACACTTAATCCAAGCAATGCAACACATAAGCATGGCAAACATGCGATACGACTTAAGTGTGCAAACATGCGACCAACTCAAGCATGCAACAAGTATATAAGCATGATGTGAGGTGACAACCTTGAACAACATGACAAAATGCAACATGAACATGCAAACATGCAAGGCTAGCATGTGACAACATGCAAAGATCAAGCAAGCATACAACAATATGCAAGACGGGCATGCGACAACATGCAAAGGGATGGACTTAAACTAATGTGGCCAGCTCTCAACTAAGCCCAAATCAGTGGCCATGTGATGAAAATGAGGCAACCAAGATCCATGCAAACATGCACAATGCAATGGCCCCGAGTCTAAGGCACAAAACACAACTCCACAAAGGCATTGAAAGGATGAATTATGGCATACAATGGCATATGTTCCAGCACTGAAGTATGATGCTCAATAGTCCCGAAACATGCAAATATGCCACCCAATGCATGAAATAGCCCCCGAAACTCAAAACTAGGCACATGTATTGAACTATAACCATGCAAAGCAAGCATTATTTGACCATGAAGCACAAAGACAGAGCCAAGGCTGTCCCGAAATATGTATAATACTAGTTTAAAGCATGGCCAAAAAGTGCTAATATGTAGGGCTAAAACAATATGCAAGATTGGCTAGTAAGCATGGTTTACACCACACCTATGTGAAGCATATGAAATCTCACCAAACTAGCCAAAAACAATGAACAAAACATGTCAAAATATGCCCAAATAATCACTGAAATGCAGCCAATGCATGCAAAAATGATGAGCTCCTTTAGAGGGCCATGCAAGGGGTTGTTAAGCACATACAAGATAGACACTTAGCATGGAAAAACCAACTCTGGAAATCAAATATGACAGCCCTAAAACTCACCAAATTGGCCCTGAAATGAGTCTAGGAAACATGCAAAGAAAGGCTCCTTTGAAAGGCCTTGAATGGGATTGTTCCACACATGCATTATAGACATAAAATATGGCCAAAAGGGCCTTGGACAGGGCCAAAGTAGACCTCAAAACTCACAAAATGAGGCCTGAAACATGACTTCAATGTATGCAAAATAGGGTCCCTTTGGAAGGCCCAAAAGACCACCAAACAAGACAAGGAGAGAGGGGGTCACCCCCTCTAATTTTGGCCCTCAAAAATGCATCTAAGCCACTGAAAATACACTAGATTTCAGTGGCTAAGAGGCCAAACAATGGCCAATGCAAGTGCTCTAATGCATGGCCCTAATCATGAAGAGATGAAGCATGAATAGGGGAACATGACCCCAAACAGCAAAGAGAGCTCAATCAAACTTAAAGAGGAGGTCAAAAAAAGACTTTTTTTAGTTTAGGTTGAGGTCCAAAAAGGCTCACAAATAAGGCTAATATATCATGCAAAAAAAACAGCCCTAAAAGAGAGATTGAACAAATAGGGTAGTAAATGACTTCAAACAGCAAAGTGCCCTTAAACAAAGTTGAAGAGGAGCTCAAAATATAACACTTTACAGTTTATGGAAAATCTCGAATATGCTCACAAGTGGAGCTAAGGTATAGAGCAAAATAATGCAAAAAAAAAAAAAAAGGGAAATGAGGACTTACCCTTGTAGCACAGCAGTGCAACAACTTCTAGACCAAGGAAGTGAGTCTTCAACCTCTGCAAATTAGTTCCAAGGTGATGGAATGGGTGATGGAGGTGTTGTGCTAGGAGGTGTAGTGCAAATGGCCAAGAATAATGGAGTTTTGGAGCTTGGAAGAGAGAGATATGGAGGGAAGTGTATGTATGCTCTAACCAAAAGGTTCAACCCTAGAAATAGAAGAGAAGAGAGAGGTGCAGAGAGAGAGGCTCTCAAAACTTGCTCAAGAAGTTCTAAGTATTCTCCCCTCTTGAATATATGATATATGGCCTCATATATAGCAAAAAGCAAAGGTTGGTCGAAATATCTGAGTTGGGGACTTGTGCCTAACAGCTGGAGGTAAAATATCTAAAAAACTGATTTTTGACATTGTTGGCCGGCAGTACATCACTGGTGGCCGGCACTGCATCATCGATGGCCGGCAGAGAAAATCTGCTCTGTAGGTCCAACTTCAAACGGGCATATCTCCTTCATCTGGACTCCTTTTTAGGTCATTCTTATTTCCAAATTGAAGCCCCGGAAGTAAGCTTTCCAATGGTGGCAGCCTTGCATCAAAATTCCAACTATACAAAAAGTTATGCCTGTTTTGGTGAAGGCTGCTCAGTTTCGGTCCAACCGGGATGATACCCAACTTCAACCAATCATATCTCCGCCCTCCAGACTCGGATTTAAGAGATTCTTGAATGAAAAATGAAGCCCCGGAAGTCTTCTTTCCAACGGTGGTGGCCTCATAGCTTAACTCCAAGTGTATAGACAGATAAGCTTGATTTAGCAAGGACTGCTCGTCCCTCTCTTAGCGATTCTTGCCTATCTTCTTCTCCAACTTGGTTTCTTCTCTCTTCCCCTCCTTTCTTCAACTTCAAACCCCTGAGCAAGGTGTTTTGAAAGATTTTTCAAAGATTTCATCTCTCTTTCATTTATTTCCACTTTGTCCTTGCTCAGTTTACCGAAAAGCATAACGTTTGACAAAATGCGAGCCTCGGAACATCGCAGAAATTATATTTCAAAAATGTTTTGAAAGAGAGGGTTCTAAGGTCTAAAAACCATCCAAAATAACTTTGGTCCAAAATGGGGTGTGAAGTTGAGATTTGTCTCTCTCTGCTGAAGAAACTGAACCTTTGCCCCTGCACACCTTTCTCCACCAAGTAAACCATCAGTAACGCCCAAGTCTTGAGAGCTGTCAAAAATGGGGTGTCTACACTAATGAACAAACGATTTCGCGCCCTCACGCGCGGAGCGGACATTCGGGTGGTCTACACCCACACATCCTCGCAAATATCTTATCTCCATCTCCACTCCAAAAACATTATCATTCCTCTAACCCTCTCTTCTAGCACCCAAAACTTCTTTAATTTCTCCCAAAAAATACCATAACCATACCATCTCTTTTTTTTGTTTTTATTATTTTCTAATTTATAAAATATACCAATTCATATAAAAATACTTAAAAACATGTACACACACATAAAATTATATAAAAATTATAAAATACTACAAATTAATAAAATATTAGTGATATAAGATAATTTGGCAAAAATGGGTGAGGTTTGGGATTAAAGTTTCAATATGGTTTTTCTCCTGAGAAATTCATAAAATGACATATTCCAATTTTCATCATGGGGTGTTCTAAAGAAAGCGCCCAAGTCTTAGGGCCGGTCCAAATGCCAGAAACTGTAGACGTCCCCGAACGTCCCGGGAGAAATCCTGTTTTGTTCATTTGGGCTTACTACAGTTCAGACTCAAATGTCACGATTCTGAATCTAATCCCGCAAAGTGCAATGCGAGACCAATAAATCACCAAAGAGTCCAAATCTGGCAAATCGTTTTCAAAAACTGATTTTAGAAAGAAGTGCCAAACATGGACTGCTTTGCCAGATACAGAGTCGCCACCTAAATATTTTATTTTAGGGGGATTTAGGAAACCCTGACTCGTGCCTAAGGCCACGTGTCCGTCATCACCAAAGTTGCCTCGGCTCAGGAACTTGGGTACGATTAGGGAAGGTCATTTCATGAGCACCCCCTCTCGCCCGATCAAAGATCGGCCACTACTAAGCATGATATCGAGTTTTTGAAAACACATGCACTCTTATTCCGGTTTATTAGCCTAGAATTGTTACGTGATGCGCACATCATAGAAGTATAGACTAGATTGCCAAGTTGGAACAAAGCATCGCATATCCGTTTGTTTTGAAAATGGATTGAAGTTTGCTACTCGCAAGTAGGCTAAAACGCGGGTTTCGACGAATTATTCCAATTCAAGCAACCCAACCTTCACCCACAGGTATTCAGGCAGTTATATCACATAAGCCAATAGCCTCATGGTAAGCATGCTATCATGGCAGTCACTCACACACATGCAAGGATGCTAAAGCATAAACATTTACCAAGTACTCCTGTAGACACCCCATTTTTGACCGTCCTCAAGACTTGGACATCACCGTTTGAACACCTGGTGATCATCCATGTTTGTGTTCGTTTGGAGTTCCCGGAGGTCTCGGTTGCGCGCCTTGCCTCAGGATCTCCGAACCCGACTGTTTAGTGTCTGGTTTTGCACCAAACGCTTGTTTGTTGCCTTGGAGGGGCAGGGAATGCCTTGTGAGGCATCCCCACACATCATCGGCCGTGGCTAGAGGCCACCGGCTGGTGTTTTGTTGCCATCGGCAATGTATATTGCCGGTCGGCAGTTAATTTTGTCAAAATGACAATTTTGAGCAGCCGACTACTGTTCATCTGCTTTTGCAGATATTTTAAGACAGCTGTCTTGCATTTTGTTCCCCTCCATACACGTGTATGGAGGGATGGCTTCCTTGTTAGCTTCTTGAGTAAGCTTTACAAGATTGGCTTCTCTATAAGAGGAGCCCTCCCCTCTTGGCTTTAGGGTTAGACATTTTAGAGAGAAAAAACATTGTTAGAAGTTCTGGTTCTAGGGTTAGAGCTTATACATATTCTATCTATATCTCTCTCTCTTGAAGTGTTCTAGGCGTATTTGTTCATAGTATTGCAAACAAACACCTACCATTACACCTTCTCTTGGCTATTGAGGTTCTAAGGGACTATTTTCAGAGTTTTGGAGCTGGTTTGGAGCTCAAGAAGCTGTTGGAGCTTCATTTGTGAAGAGGTTCTTCAGGGATAACAATCTTACCCCTTTTTACCCCATTCTTGCATACTATTTTTGCCTATCTTAGAACTGTTTTTGAGCTTAGTGTATAATATAAAAAAGTTCTTTTTTTAGGCCCTCTAAATAGTTTGTTTAGAGTGTTTTGTGGTTTGGAGGTGTTTGACCCCTCCTAAGCCTTGAGAGGCTCCATTTTGTGCTATTTTGAGTGAGCTCCGGGACTTTGGTGTTTGGGCCTCCTCACCACTGAAATCTTGAGGGATTTCAGTGGTAAGGATGGTGCCTTGAAGTCCCAAAAAGGAGAGGGCCACCCCCCTCTCCTTGTTGTCCTTGAAAAGGGCCATTTTTGCCTCTTTAATGAGCACCTAGCTAAGCCTCATGTTGACCATGTCTTGGCTATTAGCATACCTACCTTGTAATGCCATGTTTAGGCCTTAACATGCCTTAGGTTGTAAACCATTGTTCTAGCATGTTTTAGGCCTAGCTTTGTGAAGCTTTTGTGCTTATTTTGCCATGTTTGAGGTTTGTCCTTAGCCATTTTGGTCGACCATGGCATGCATCATATGCCCCCTTTGCATTTTTGGTTTGTTGGCCTTAAGTGTGTGAGTGTGTAGCATGCATTACTTGCTTTATTTCAGTGGTTTGGCACCATTTGTAGCATCATTTCAGTCCCTAAGACATGCTTGTATGCTTGCCTTGGATGTCTCTTTAATGCTTTGAAAGCTTGTGTTGTATGCTCCATGTTTTGGTCATTGTGCATGCTTTTGAATTCAAGCCATTTAGATGCCATCTAAGTGATCTTTTGGGCTTTGTTTTATGTGCTAAAACTCTGTCTTGGTCATTAAATTCATGCCATGTTCGGTCTTGATAAATGTAGTCCAATGCCTCTTTTGTGAGCCTTAGGTTTTGGACCTTAATTGCATGATATGCTTGCTTTGTTCAATTGGTTTGGCACCATTTTAGCATGATTTTCAGAGCCTAGTAAGCATGCCATTAGTCCATATTATGCCTCTTTCGAGTGTGTTTGAGAGTTGCCCTTTTGTGCTTAAGTGTTGGACCATGTTTGCATGCATGTGTGCGTGTGTTTTTAGTCCTCATTTCATAGCACTTTGGCCACTGTTTTAGGCCTATTTAGGGCTGCCTAAATCATGTTTAAGTCCATCTTTTCATTGGTTTGTATTGCCTCATGACTTGCATGCTTACTTGCATGCCTAGGTTGCATTGCATCTTGCATGCATGCCTTGTTCCTTGAGCTAATGATAGGAATTGGGCTTTGGTTTGTTGGTTTGCATTGCATGCATTGCATTTGACATCAAAATGTGCACAACTTGGTCTCTTGGGCCATCACGCATGGAAATGCGCGATTGATGGTCCGAGAACCAAGAACTATGTCCCTTTGAGTCATATACATGATAAGGGGCTTGGTTGGTGCATATATGGCTTGAATTGCATTGCCATGCAAGGCTCTGTCCTTTGCTACTGTCAAACAGGTTCTGCAGGAACTTCTTGCCGATCGACTGCACAGAGTGCCGACTAGCAATCAATTGGTGGCCGATGGATTCATCAACAGCCGATGACCACATACCACTGCCGGTGGCAATTCTACTCAGCCGGTGGTGTCTCCCAATGTCCAGGGAAGCAATTCCGAGACTTTGGCAGTCTTCAGAGGGGCAGAGCAGGGAAAATAGAGGCAGTCTATGTATGGCAGTGCGCTTCCGAGCAGGACCCGAGCATGCTTTGCATTGGGCACTCTTCCCGAGGCGATTTACTATTTTTCCTAGCTTAGTTAGTTTGTTAACTACTTAGGCAATTTGTAATAATTAATTAGCTCGTAGTTAATTAATTTGTATTATTCTTTTGGTCCCTCCGGGCGAGGGCGAATCTGTAATAAGTGTGGGTGCGTGTGTGTGCATGTCTTCCAATCCCCGCTTCTTTCTTCCCTTTTATTTACCTGCTTATGATGGTAGATTAGGACATGTTTAAATTAGCATACCTTATGCTATGCTTGCGTGCATCCATACATTTGTCTTGCATGCACCGGGCTCAGCGCATCATGCTAACTGTATTTGTACTTCGATTCCAAATTGAATACGTGCATCAATTGATTGCATTTCACATGTCATGTTTAGGTTAGCCGAGCCTACCCTAATTGCATCCTGTATGTGTTGCATTAGTCAATTTGACATGAACTAGGACCATGCATGTTTGCTAACTAGTTTATTGTTTTGGTACGGAGTACGATGTAAATATTTTCATGCTTTAGCATATCGCATGTGTGTGAATGCTATCATGACAGCATGCTTACCATGTGGCTAGATGCTTATGTGATAAACTGTTTGAATGTCTGTGGGTGAAGGTTGGATTGTCCGAGTTGGAAAAAACTCGTTGAAATCCGTATTTTAGCCTACTTGCGAGTAGCAAATTCCAAAGTATTTTTCAAGACAAACGGATATGCAATGCTTATTTCCAAATTAGGCAATCTAGTCTATGCTTGTTTGCTGTGCGCATAACGTAGTAATTCTAGGCTAATAACCGGAATAAGAACATATAACGTTTTCAAAATCGGATATCACGGTTAGTAGAGGCCGGTCTTCGGACCGGGCGAGAGGGGGTGCTCATAGCTGACCTTCCCCAATCGTACCCAAGCTCCCGAGCCGAGGCAACTTTGGTGATGACGGACACGTGGCCTTTGGCACCGAGTCAGGGTTTCCTAAATTTCCCCATTTAAAAAAAATATTTAGGTGGCGACTCTGTATCTGGCAAAGCAGTCCATGTTTGGCACTTCTTTTCAAAAATCTGTTTTCTCAAAAACGATTTGCCGGATTTGGACTCTTTGGTTCAGATTTAGAACCGCAAACAAAATCGAGTCCGAACTGTAACCCGTGTAGCGCGGGGTCCCCCGCGGGCGTTGTTACAGTTTCTGGCGACTCTGCTGGGGATTTTAGAGAGCTTGACTCGAACTCGTGATATCCTATTTTGATTTCACTTATGTGTTTCTTTGCATTGCATGTGCATTGGTGCGCCTAGGACACCATGTTGGCCATCTGCTATTCCTGAGCGGTTTGCCGGAGGCTTGACTTTGTCAAAGCATGCCATAAGGCTGACCGGTTGCGGGCTCTGCCAGTATGGGAACACAAACCCCGGTTTTACCGGGGCACCCTTTCGACCATTCGACCTAGTGCATATTCGGAATCCATAGTGACCATTCCAAATTAGGACAGGTTGCTTACCCGATGTTAGGTTTTTTGAAACCGCTGCGTGCATAGTGAAACCCTAGCTCCTGACAAAATAGGACAGGGAAACCCTACCCCAACATAGGGGTGTATTGGCTCTCATTTATTTGCTATGTGCTTTTAGAGTGTATCTCTACAGGAACACACATATCAGTTTGAGAGTTTGAGTATCAAGCCCGAAGGCATCAGTATCAGTTTGCGAGAATCAGTTATGTCGGTGGATATCCGATTCAGTGTTTTGTGGGACAGTGATTTCTGGGGAACAGTGATTAGTAGTAGAGTACAGTTGTTCGGCTGCACCTGTGTTTGATCCGCTTTGGGCTGAAATGCTGCTTGTTTTTCCTTTCAGTTCAGAGAGTTCCAGAATAGTCAGTGTTCCCCCTTGCCGAGGCAAGACCTATGATGACGTAGAATTCAGAAGAGATCGTGGTTATGACAGCCGCGTTGGGTCAAGGGACCACTCCACAAAGTGAGACCAATATTGATATGCCGCATCCACCTAGGTCGCCTGCTGCACACCCGGTTTGGACCCCTCAACTATATCAGGCTCGCGAGCCTACTACATTTGAACTAATGGGGATGATAGGTGATCTCCAGAGGTCCGTGGCGGATCTCGCCTATGGAATGTCCGCTTCGCCACCAGCCGCACCATATACCGGAGGTTTTGTACCCCAGGAGTCCCCGCTGTTAGGACGGATCGTGATTGAACTCAGCTAACCGGAGATGGCCTCCAACTATAACAATGACATGTCAACGTCAAACCAAACAATTGATCAGGCCGAGGCCAGAGGTAAAGACAAAATGAAGGCACATGCCGATCCTATCGAACAACTGCTGTGGGCAATCGAGGCTTTGAAAGCCAGAGGGATGAACAAGCAACAAATATCTGCAGTTGCGACAAAAGCTGTGGAGGATGCTTTCCCCACCCTACCTGAGGGTAGTTCAAGTCAGTCAGAAAGCCGGGATAGGCCCCGTCATGCCAAAACAGCTCCTCCTGTTCCCAACCCCGTACCCAGGAAGGATCAAAATCCAAGGCGGCACCTGCCGACCCGTTCGCTGTGCTTCTAGCAAGAATGCTCAGACTTCGAAGTACCTGCCCCGACGGGCGCAGGGGTCTTTCACGCTCTTACATGCCATTGTCCAAGGCACTTCAAATCCTGCCGAGAGAGGGCATCTTAAGCCCCTGGAGCCTCGGCCTCTACGAAGAATCTCCCTTGCTACACATGATGCTGCTCAGTACTGTGCGTACCACCAGCAGACAGGCCATGCTACCGACAATGCTTCCGCCTCCGTCATGAGGTGCAGGAATTTGATTGATAACGAGGTTATCCTCCCGCCACCTCGGCCAAGTCCGTTACCACCAGTTATTGGATTTTGAGGACACAGATACTGCGAGTATGTAATCAGAAAGTGAAACACCTGCGGCGACATTTGGTATTATTTTGGATGTGGCGTCTGGCACGCATTTTGAACATCTTGTGAACACTAGCTTTGTAAATTCTGGCTTGGGTATCGAGTCAGTCTTTCATTTTGAGTCTGTCTCTTTTTTTGCTAAGGGTCTGTCTTGTTGTATCGAGTCAGTCCTCTTTGTATAGAATACCAGGTGATTCCGGGGTTGTTGCCTCGGACACCGTTTGTCTTGTAATTACCTGTTTTGTTTTTTTAGTCTGTTCTGTCGAGGAGCCGATTATACCAACAAATCTGAATGAAACCGCTGTGGCTATCTTGTTTTGTGTTCGCTTCCAGTTTGAGCTGGTTTAGCCAGGGGAGGCGATGGAACGGCAGTAATTCTACCTACTCTCTTGTCCCCTAAAAATCATTGTAATGACCTGAGTTTTTCAAAACTTTCTGAACCTGCGGTGGAAAACAAAGAGGAAGGAATTCCTCGGGTTTTGCAAATTTGATCACTTTAAGGGAAGAAGAGGCATGCTAGCCTTTTTATGAATGAAATCATGCTTGTCAGCGTATGAGTACTGAGAAGGACCCTGGCTTGATCCAGACTGGTTCACACTAATCTCAGCCGCGAGCGATTTGTCGCTTTCTTAAAAACTTTCAAAAACAAAATGTTTTGCGCGGTTCTGTGAAGACTTGTGTGGAATTGCTCTTGAGATTGTGCAGCCTAGGATCACTCTCAGCCTCGAGATTCAACCTATCTGTTGCGAACCTGGAATCCGTTCAAAACGCTCAACAACCAATTGCCATGAAAGGCCTGTGTGACCAGATTTGAAGCAGCCCTCGAACAAGAGGCCAGGAAAGTCAGATTAAGAAGATCAGATCTCATCAAAAGAAGCTTGTGAAGCTAGAACGGAAACACCCCCCCGAACTAGGGGCACAAATGTCCGAAGTGCTGAAGCCAAAGATGATTCTTCTGTAAATCAATGCAATAGCCACTCTCCTAGATATGGATGGCTTCGAAACCCTAAAACCATTTGGCATGGACTTGTTACACTTTTATCCCCTGAGAGGCTCGCTGGGCCAAAAACCCGGAAGGGTGACCAGGCCAAAAGTTAGAGCAAGAAAATATATACAAAGCAAAAAGAAAAAAAGAAAAGAGAAGAAAAAAAATCAAAGAAAAGAACAAAAAAAAAACAAAACAAAAAATAAAAACAAAAAATTGAAGAGAAAAAGAAAGAAAAGAAAAAAGAAGCTCGCAAGGTCGAAAAACCTGCAACAGGCGCCTGGAAAAGTTAGAGCCTAAAAAGTGAAGGTTAAAATACCCGAGTGTACCTTTAACCGAACTACGTCTGCTTGATTCCCATGTTTGGATACGTAGGCACTCATTCATCCTGAAGTCCAGCCCCCACGCTTTCATAGCGCCTCAGTCATGTAATGGTCTTGATCATCCTTGCCTTCTCTGCATCCGACAGTTTCGGTTGTGACAACCGTGAACTACGTAGGCTTGATTCCATGTTTGGGATACGTAGGCAACTTCATCCTGAAGTCCAGCCACCATTGCTCTTACAAGTGACTTTGTCCATATATTGGTTCAGACCATCGTCTTCGGAGTTCAGTCGTCATTGATAAAAAGCAGTTTACAGCATGCTGTGGCACCATCCAGACAAGGGGCAACTTTCCGTTGCCTCAAGTTACCATCCAAACCAGGGGCAACTTTCCGTTGCCATGTACCCCCTTTAAGCAAGGGGCAATTTTCCATTGCCTCCGATCCGAGGTTGCGCATCTCGAGGGTAAGTTCCGTGCTCGTCGAGCATTGACTGTCTGCAAAAAAAATAGTTTTTGAAAATTTTTACTGAAGTTGACTATTTTCTCGAAAACTATTTTATTTCTCCAAAACCGGACCATTTTCTTGGACCCAAAAAGGGAAAATTTTCAGTGCTCGCAGCCTAACTTGCATGATTTTCAAATCAAAAATCAAACAAGCGTGTTAATCCGACTCGCATTTTGGTCAAAACTATTTTAGAAAAGGAAAAAATGGTCAAAGTAACGAACTAGGGGCACAATTGAGTCGGGTATTCTGTCTTTTCCCCACCGTCAACATACTTGCCAGAAGGGCACTCTATCCACCGGGAGAAATAGCCGTGAGATAACGGTGTTGGGCACGAACCCGCAACTTCCTATTCATCCATCAATCACCCTGGGGAGGGATGAAAAATGAGAGAATAAAGAATAGAGAGGTGTAAGTGGAGAGAGAAGTGAGCGAGAGGGTTTTGAGAGAAAAAACCGAGCCCGAGGGCCGAGCGATGTGAGAATCACAAATCAGAAAGGGTGGGAACAAAACCCGGGGAAACTGGCTCCTCGTGATCTGAGGTCTCTCATTCTTGTGAACGCGTCCGTGAGTCATGTCTTTTGCTTTGCTTTGTTACAACTCTTGTCTTGAGTCTTTTCCGGGCGTGCCTCGTTGTGTTTGGGTCGTGTACCTTTTGTTTGAGTCTTTCCCGCTGTGTTCAGTTGCAAGCTCGATACCCCAGTTGCAGAACCCTTCTTCAAAAGTTAAAATCGTTTATGCTCAGAGTGCTGTGCCATTCTCTACATTTTATGTGAAGCAAAAGAAGAAAAGGGAAAATTTGGGGCATCTGAGTGTGTTTCAACTTCAACCGTTTCAGCTTTCGTAGTCCGTCTTGTCAGATTGGGCTGTTTGTTCAGGTTTGCAGTGTGCAGAATGAACCAAGTATTGTGTTGTGGGCTGTATGCGACTAATCCCCAACAGAGTATGGCCTGTGTGTTCAAGTTAAGCAGTGGTTTGCTTGGGTTATTTTGTATTTGCTGGATGGTTATCTGATTATTACAGTACAAGTGCTCAATTTACAAGTGCTCAATTTTCAGACAACAGATCAATTTCATTTACATTGAGATGTAATATGATATGATGTAATGCGATGCAATGCATGAGATATACAAATGTAACAACTTTTAGACAAAAAAGTTTGTTTCATTTCATCATCTTTTCAAATACATAGTTTTGAAGAAAAACAAAAACTCGCCTGCGGCGGTACAACATACTGGGGCTACCAACTAAAAAGAAGAAAAAGAAAAAGTACAAAAAAAAGAAGAAAGCAGCAAAAGTCTGGGTCGTCATCAGTAGTCTCAGGCCTGGGGATCTGTCATCGCCC
>JAPPVO010005247.1:0-25512 GCA_030407325.1 Camellia japonica | reverse complement strand
AGCAGAACAGTTCTTCGGTGGCCGAGTTTGAGGCCGTATTTACTAGCTTATCCAGGTTTGCACCTGAACTGGTGGCGTCTGAGGAACGCCGTTGTATAGAGTTCGAGAAGAAGTTGAGGCGCGGCCTCAAGCTGAGAGTTGGAGGGACTATGATTCGGGATTATGGGCGTCTGGTTGATGCTGCGGCCCATATGGAGATCATGATGCAGGAGGAGAGGGAAGGGCAGAAAGGCTCCAAGAGGAGTCAGGATGGCCAGAGTGATGGTAGGAGACAGAAGGGTTTTAACCCTCAACAGTCTCAGAGTAGCTTTACTAGATCGACTTTTCCAGTGCCGAGTGCTAGTTCTGGGAAAGGCAGCCAGGGAGACATTACCTGTTTCAAGTGTGGTCAGCTGGGCCACAAGTCCCCAGCTTGCCCGCAGAAGGGAGGAGGACAGAGAGCAGTGTCATCTTCGGCTCGATCTCAGAGCCAGAGTCAGGGTAGAGGCCAGCCGCTCTCTTGTTTTCAATGTGGTCAGGCAGGGCACATGAAGAGGTTTTGCCCGCAGTTGAGTGGCACATCTGGTGCATCTGGTTTGAGGCAGACTCAGAGTCATCAGCCAGCTCAGTCAGTTCAGGCCTCGAGGGCCAATCAGGGAGCTTCATCGTCCCAGTCTGTGCAGCAGTCTTATGCTCCTAGGGGTGAGCAGGTTGATCAGAGATCGTCTGGGCTCGTGTATGCTGTTACCGCGCAGGATCTTGTACCGGCTCCATCAGTTGTGAGAGGTATATTCTTGTTTTGCAATTCGGTTGCTAGTGTGTTGATTGATACGGGTGCATCTCATTCCTTTGTGTCTGCTGCATTTGCATCTGTTTTGGAGTTGGAGTTAGCACAGTTAGCATCTCCTATTTGTGTAGTGTCACCCCTTGGGGATGAATTGATCTTGAAACAAGGTGTTAGGAGTTGCGATATAGAGGTTGCCGATCATAGGCTTCCGTTCCCTTTTGTAGTTATGCCCATGAAGGGCTTTGATGTTATTTTGGGTATGGACTGGTTATCGTCATACCGGGCAGTTATTGATTGCTACCGCCAGAGGGTCACTTGTTGTACCGTGAGCGGGGAATGTTTCCATTTCTTGGGGGACCGGGTTGGTGGTGTTTTGCCACAGGGGTATGATCCGCGAGGGCGAAGTGAGCTTAGTGGTCTACTTGTTAGCTTTGAGAGTGGTGAGTGTGATGAGACCCAGACTGTGTTGCCAAGAGTGGTTTGTGAGTACTCGGACGTCTTTCCCGAGGACCTTGTTAGGTTGCCACCTCACAGAGAGACTGAGTTCTCTATTGACTTAGTGCCCGGCACGGCGCCGATTTCTATGGCACCTTATCGTTTTGCCCCAGCTGAGTTAGTTGAGTTGAAGATCCAACTCCAGGAGTTGCTAGATAAGGGCTATATACGTCCAAGTGTTTCGCCGTGGGGAGCACTGGCCCTCTTTGCTAAGAAGAAATGTGGTGCTTTGAGACTGTGTATCGATTACCGGAAGTCGAATCGGGCTACGGTCAAGAATAAGTACCCTATGCCGCGTATAGATGATCTGTTCGATCAGTTGAAGGGTTCCCGTTGTTTCTCTAAGATAGATTTGAGATTAGGTTACCACCAGTTGAGAGTCAGGGAGGAGGATATTCCGAAGACGGCATTCCGTACGCGGTATGGCCACTATGAGTTTCAGGTGATGCCATTTGGGCTCACCAATGCACATGCAGTCTTTATGGACTGATGAATCAGATATTCCGGAATTCTTGGATCGTTTGTAGTAGTCTTTGTAGACGATATTCTTATCTATTCACCTTTAGAGGAGGAGCACGAAGAGCACTTGAGAGTGGTGCTTGAGTTACTTAGAGCCCATAAGCTTTATGCCAAGTTTGGGAAGTGTGAGTTCTGGCTAGCGGAAGTGAAGTTCTTAGGCCATGTGGTTTCCGGGGAAGGGGTGTCTGTTGACACATCCAAAATTGAGGCAGTACAAGATTGGGCACAGCCTAAGAGTGTGTTTGAGATCCGCAGTTTTCTAGGATTAGCTGGGTACTACCGACGATTTGTGAAGGATTTCTCCAGGTTAGCTTCGCCGTTGACTAGATTGACTCGGAAGGGAGTCAATTTGTATGGAGTGAGACTTGTGAAAAGTCGTTTCAGGAGTTAAAGGTTAGATTGACCACCGCTCCGGTTTTGATTATTCCGGAGAGAGGGTTGGGTTTTGCAGTCTATTGTGATGCCTCACGAGAGGGTTTGGGTTGTGTGTTGATGCAAGAGGGGAAAGTGGTAGCCTATGGCTCACGTCAGTTGAAAATACACGAGAAGAATTTCCCTACCCATGACCTAGAATTAGCAGCTGTGATCTTTGCCTTGAAGATTTGGAGGCATTACCTATATGGTGAGAGATTCGAGGTATTCTTGGATCATAAGAGTCTGAAATATCTATTTACACAGAAAGACTTGAACTTAAGGCAGAGGAGGTGGATGGAGTTTATTGAGGATTATGACTTCGAGTTGCATTATCATCCGGGGAAGGCCAATGTGGTGGCCGATGCCCTTAGCAGGAAATCTGTTGGCGACATAGCTAGTATAGCCATCCGGGAATGGGAGATGTTGGTGCACTTGGGGAGTTTGATTTGCTTCTGGGCGAATCCGTTGAGGCTGCGGCCTTATTTTCTGTTGTTGCACAACTTACACTTGTGACTCGAGTGTTAGAGGCACAGAGAGGTGACCTTGAAGTGGAATCTCTTCGAGAGAAGATCTTCAATGGGAAGGTTGAGAAGGGTTTGACGGTGTATCCCGACCTGAGTGTGAGATACCAAGACCGTCTGTTTGTGCCGAAGTCTTGCCGAGAGGAGGTATTCCGAGAGTTTCATCATTCACGCCTTGCGGTGCATCCGGGAGGCTCTAAGATGTATCGGGATTTGGGTGCCAGTTTTGGTGGCGGGGTATGAAGAGAGATGTGGCAGCTTTCGTGTCCAAGTGCCTTACTTGTCAGCAAGTGAAGGCTGAGCATCAGAGGCCAGCGGGTTTGTTACAACCCTTGCCTATTGTGAGTGGAAGTGGGAGCATGTCACTATGGACTTCGTTGTAGGTCTTCGAGGACTCAGCGGGGTAGTGATGCTATTTGGGTGGTTGTAGACCGGTTGACTAAGTCGGCGCACTTCATCCTATGCGCGTGAAAGATTCGGTAGATCATCTTGTCGACTTGTATATTCGGGACATAGTGAGGTTGCACGGGGTTCCAGTGACGATCGTCTCGGATAGAGACCCTCGTTTTACTGCTAGGTTGTGGCAGAGTTTGTAGAGTGCCTTAGGCACTAAGTTGACCTTTAGCACGACTTATTATCCTCAGACTGACGGGCAGTCCGAGCGTACTATTCAGATCCTTGAGGATATGCTTCGGGGTTGTGTTCTTGATTTCAGTGGGTCGTGGGAGAGGCACTTGCCTTTAGTGGAGTTTGCCTACAACAACAGTTTCCAGTCTAGTATCGGTATGGCACCATTTGAGGCCTTGTATGGCCGACCGTATAGGTCTCCAATTTGTTGGGCCGAGGTAGGTGATGCACCTTTGTTGGGCCCGGAGTTAGTGAGGGAAACGACGGAGAAAGTTGAGCTTATCCGTAGGAGGCTTGTTACAGCCCAGAGTCGTCAGAAATCATATGCCGACCGTAGGAGGAGACCTTTGGTATTTGAGGTGGGCGATCATGTCTTTCTGAAGATATCACCTAGGCGGGGATTGATGAGATTTGGGAAGAGTGGGAAGTTGTCCCCTCGGTTTATTGGCCCTTTTGAGATCCTTGAGAGGATTGGTGAGGCTGCCTATCGTTTAGCTTTGCCATCGCAGTTATCCGGAGTTCATGACATGTTTCATGTGAGTATGCTTCGGAAGTATGAGCCGGATCCATCGCATGTATTGGATTGGACCGACTTAGAGGTAGATGAGGATGCCTCGTATGAGGAGAGGCCGGTTCGGGTCTTGGATAGGCGGGATCAAGTCTTGCGAGGCAAGACCATTCCCTTGGTAAAAGTTTTGTGGAAACATCACGGAGTGGAGGAAGCTACTTGGGAACGTGAATTGAAAGTCCGTGAGAAATATCCGGACATGTTTATTGATGTGTAATCATGTATTGAGACTTTATAATATTATCAAACTTTAAGAACATTATGTGTGTCTTAAGTTGTAAAACATTGATTAATGTTTTGGTTTAATGGAAGAATTTTGAAACTTGCCTCAAAAAGGAAGTTTAATGGAACATTGCATATGTTGAATATATTGTATAATTAGAAATGTATCATGAACATTAAATATGATACGAAATGGCGAATCTTATAGATTGATAATTGCTGAATTGGAAAGAAATGCATGTTGATGATGCAAGTTGAAATATATGTTGTTTTACATATTGTGAGATGCCTCTTGGTAAGAGATGGAATGACCGGTATTGGGTCAGATTGTTTAAATATTGAAATGTCATATTGTTGGAAATTGAGGAAAACCTGTTTTTGAAAACTTATGCTTAATTTCGGGAACGAAATTCTTTAAGGGGGGGAGGTTATAGCGACCCCGGTCTTTCCCCATTTGGTTGTTGTATCCGGACTTAGGTTCTGTGGATCCCGTTACTATATATTCGCTGTTGTCGTCCTTTAATTCCTTATTTTTGAGTTATAGGATGTGTTAGGCAGGTTTGTTACAGGTTGGTTGAACTTAGAAATCAAGGGTAGTTGCCCAGATTTTTGCCTTCACGCTCGAGCGGAGCTTTTGACGCTCGAGCGGGCCCTTTGTTGTTGCTTCTCCGCTCAAGCGGGAGTTTTGACACTCGAGCGTGATTTTTCACCTCCCAGTATTTCCCCTGCAGTGTTGGACGCTTGAGCGGGCGTTTTGACGCTCGAGCGTGAGTTTGTGTGTGACGCTCGAGCGGGGACCTAGTTCAGCAAAAGTTCTGGGAGTGTGTATCCACCGCTCGAGCGGGATTTTTGACGCTCGAGCGGGAGTCTGTGAGTGACGCTCGAGCGGGGTGACTCTTATATAAAGTCGAAGATCCGACTTTTTGGATCACTTTTCATCTTCTTTTGATTTTAAAACCCTAGAACCGTCTTCTCTCTCTCCCTACACACCTTCTCCCTTAGGTTTCATCTATTTTTAGGGTGTTTCTACCCTAGGCTCTTTATTGAAAAGATAGAGGGGGTTGAGGGCTTCGTTTTAATCTAAACGTTTGACGGTTTGGAGCACTTTGCATTTTGATCATCTTCTCCATTCGTGTTCTTCACTTCGAGGTAGGGATTTCCTACTCCATATTATAGGTGTTGTTCTAAGTTTTGGTATTCTGATATGTTGGGGTTGTTTGGTAATTTTGGGAAAAACCCTAGTTGTTGTAATCAATTAATTTGTATAATTAATTTAAGGAAAATTGGGGAATTTAGTTGAATTCATGGAATTGGAAATTATAAGCTTAAATGGTGTAGTTAGATAGTTTAATAACACACCCATGAAATTGTTGAGTTTATGTTTGTTGTAACATTTATTTCCTGTTTAGAGATAATTGTTTTGGGCTATCGGTGGAGGATAGTCGTGATTGTTGTAGACTTCGCATGTGGATTTGGGAAAACTGAAACTAATCACATTGGTTAAGTCATCGATTTTGACTGTTGAATTAATACAGAAAATACGTGTGTTGATTGAGTATTGTATATGGCAAGTGTTTAATACATTGTATATGCATATTGTTAGGAGGAGATAGGGGATGTACTCCACGGTTTGGGAGGAGATAGGGGATGGACTCCTAAACCGGATATTATTTGGGAGGAGATAGGGGATGGACTCCATTAGCACCACTAATATGTGTGCTTATTGATTTATGGAAGTGTTTTTACATGTTATTGATACATCACTAACATGTGTATCAATTGGGAAGTATGGAAGCGAATTTTGGTTGAGGTTGATACAACACCAACATGTGTATCCATTATGATATAAGAAATGTTTAACATGATTTGATATCCCCATTGAATTGGAAATATTGTTAATGTGAGATGTAGTCTCACTATTATAGTTTGGCCAGGTTCTGAGCCATATTGATAATAATGGAAAGTGAAACGTGTCATAGACATTAGTGTCATGAGATTGTATAATGATGTAATTGATTATCTTGGTTAACCATCTATCGAATGCTATTGCTTTATTCAATACTTATATTTGGTTTAGTATATTTCTACTGGGCTGTGGCTCACCCTATACGGGAATATCATTTTCAGGTCCAGGTGATGTGCTATCTCCAAGGAATTAGCTTGGAAGGAGTTAGAGTTAAAGACTCTGTTTAGATTAGTTGTTATTTCAGTTTATTTGATATTACATGTAAACTCAAGCCAAGGGCTGAATTTGTAGTTGAGTTAGTACTCACATTTTTGTGCCCAAGTGTTAAGCTTGGAAAGATGTAAGCCCATAGGGCATTTATTTTGATGTTACATGTGATGTCCTTCAATAATGATACTCTGATGAATGAGAAAATGATTGGTTTTCTTTTATCAATGCATGCTACTGTTATATATTATGGGTTTATTTTGAGGGTGTTACATCTGTTTTCCAAGATACGACAGTTGAACTAGCTATGCAATTCACCGACTGAATAGCTTCGACGAACATAACTTTGCAACACTTTCTCATAGGAAGAATATGAAATAAACTGGAAAACTTATGAAGACAAGAATAATAGCAATTTCTAGTGTAGAAAGCTGAAGGAGAGGGCCTCCTTTTATACACATAGAGGGAAAGAGGAAAAGGCTCTCCGTAACAAATGTAGGAATTAATTCTGCAAAATTAATAGGTTTAATTCCATCATCAGTAGAAGAGACTAGGTTTTGTGTACAAATTCCTGCAACCCACACATCTAACTTGGCCCAAAAAGATTAAGATGGGTGGGCCAAGCCCAAACCCCACACTTAATCCATCCCAAGCCCAAGTCCCACGGACTTGGATCGGCTTGGGTCAGTGGCGTGCGTGTGGTAATTTTTGCTTAACCAAATTAGACTATAGTCTTGGCTCAAGTCTATCCTTGAAGTATCCATAACTCATTTCCTTCGGAAATTTTGGATGCCTCAACGGGCTTACACCTTTATGTAAAAAATGGGTTTTAAATACTCATCAATGTTCTCTTCTACAATCAATATGGGATACAAGGTTTTACCTTTTCCAACATATTTTTCATGAGTTCAATTTAATGAGTCAATTTCTCATTCAAGCCTTAATGATTTTTGGTCATTCTTTTTGTGGTGTAAATATTTTACTACAAAAAATCTAAACCCACTTTACTCCACCTCAATTAAGGATTGACACACACTTTAATTTTGCATTAAAGTCACCAAAAACTCATTATTTTTCCAACAATAAATAGATAATATAATATAATATCATAATATATATCTATATATATATATATATATAAGAATTGCTTTGTTAAAGATGACTTGTCTTTTCATTATCATTTTGCCTTCAATTTTCTTTTTATTTTACCATATGCACAATTGTTCCCATGTGATAACTAGGACAAAGGCACATCCTCTTAGACTATCACAATTATTATTTTGTCCAAAAAAGTTAAATTCACTAATATCATAATTTTTGTGGTATTTACTTAGGGGTTGGGCTTACGGGTTGGGTTTGTAGAACCTATTATAAATCATGTTTTAATGACCTAAATCATTTATTTTGTAGCATATTTTATATATATCATTTCTAAAAAAAATTAAGTCGGTCTAATAATCGTAATATTTTTAATATTTTTATATTTTTTTTAAAAATTAGATGGTTTACTTTTAAAATGATCATTCATTTTTTTGAAGATACACACGATAAAAGAAAAATACTATGATTATCAAATTAATTTAATTTTTTTTTATAAATAATATACACAGAAGGGCCTTACAAAATAGATAGTTCAAATCATCGAAATATGACTCATGATAGGCCCTACAAGTTGAGATTTTTATTTTTTATTTATTTTTTATTTCTTGAGATTTGAGTATGAAAGAAGTTAAACTTTTTACTTAATTCTTTATTTTCTCTATTTAACCATTTATATGAATATTAAAATTATATAAATTTTATACCGTGTTAAATAAATGTTGGACTAAAAAATAATTTATTTTAATCTTGACTTAAGAGCATCTCTAGATTTGAATATGAAAAATCCTTTATTTTCTCTATTTAACCATTTATATGAATATTAAAATTATATAAATTTTATACCGTGTTAAATAAACGCTGGACTAAAAAATAATTTATTTTAATCTTGACTTAAGAGCATCTCTACTTAAATTATCAATTTTGAAGTGGCACTTTTAAGACTAAAATGTGATATTATTGTGGTCCATTCAAACGTATAAAACTGAGTTGTTAATTAGTATGTCTTAATACTATATTTTGAATAGCAAAAAAAAGATGTCAAATTTTTTAATTTACATTATTTGAATAGTAAGGACTTATAAAATATTTTAAAAAATAAAAAATTTTGAAGCAAAAATAATAATCATTATAACAGTCCAAAAAAAAAATTAATTGTACAAATAACATGAATATTTTAATCTCTATTTTACTTTTTGACATATGAATGTTCATAAATTTGTTTAAATTGTAAGAGACTCCAATATAGCAAAATGATGTTAGAATATCTCTAATGATGTCCCAAATCTTGACCCAAAGTTAATTTTAATTATACACTCATAAAATGTAAAATAAAATAAAATCAAAATAAAAACTCCAATTTTCTGTCAAATATTCAAACTAAAATTTGTCATTTCAATAGTGACAATCATGATTATTAATTTTTTTTTAGATCTAACGTGTCAAAATAACACATAACTATTGGTGTGATTTGTTTTTTGTTTTTTATTTTTATTTTTTGAGCATTACCTCCACTACCATTATCACTAACACTAATATAACTATTAATATATTAGCCTTAAGGTTGCAATGTTGACATGTTTTGTCTATTTGTACGTTATGCATGAAAGCGAATATAATAAAAGATGTACAATATTTTTAAGTTTCATTATCATGTGCTCTTAGGCATATGTTAATAAGACCTTTTAAGTAAATTTTAGAAGGCGTATTTGTAATATATCCTTGATTTTTTTAAATTATAATTTTGATTTTTTACTTTAAGGTAATGTTTTTTTTAATGAAAAAAAATATAATGGAATGGTTTTTTTTGTAGAGGTTAAAAAATAAGGGTGTGTTTGATTGGGGGGATTGGGGGGGGACTATCCACTATTTGGACTTGAGTCCAAATAGTGCTCCTAATCCGTTGTTTGATTTTTTTTTAGTCCGCCAGACATGGAGTCCGACCGGACTCCATGTCCCCCATATGGGGGACTATCCTGTCCTGGGGGGGGTGGGACAGAATGTGGGGGACTAATCACTGTTTGGATTAGATGATGAAATGACCATTTTGATCCTCTACTATTTAATTATGTATTATATTTAATAAAATTCAATAAAATTTAAATGTCTCAATTTAAAAATAAAATAATTTTATTTAACTTTTTATTGATGTTTTATTTATTTAATTTTTTAAAATAATTTTTTATAGATATTTTATTGATGTTTTATTTTAAAATTTTGTTTATAATTTATTTAATTTCATTATTTAAATTGTAATAGGTGTTTTATTTTAAAATTTATTTAAAATTTTAATTAAAAAATAATATAAATTTTTTATACAGGTTATACAGTATTTTATTAAATCAAATTTAGTGGTTATTTATTTATTTAATTGTGTATGTAAAATTTTTTTTTTGTAAAGTTATGTATGTAAAAAAAATAAATTGGATTCACTAATGACTTGTATGTAAAGTTGGACCACACAGTAAAGTTTTGTATGTAAAAAAAAAATGATTTGTTATACAGTGATGATTTAAAACAAATTTTATTGATATTTTATTTATTTATTTATTTAATTTAAAAAAAAACAAATTTATTTAATTAAAAATAATTAAACGTTGGATTCATTTGTCCAAAAATAATTATCCTATCCAGTCCAAAAATAATCCGACCAAATAATTATCCTATCCAAAAATAATTTTATTTAATAATTATCCTATTAAAAATAATTAATTGAAAAAGGGCAAAATAGTCTTTTGTTCATTTATCCTATCCAGTCCGTCCAACCAAACGTTGGATTCACTGAAAATAGTCCTTTCCAGACATCTAATCCCATGAAAAAACAAACACAGGATACATATCCAATCCGACCAAATAGTCCGGGGGATTCACAGTCCCAGGACTCAAGTCCGATGGATTCTAATCCCCCATTTTTCAGTCCGCCCAATCAAACACACCCTAAGGGTTTAGCTTTCCTCCAGTCTACAGGAGGGTGCTGTTGGACCCATAGGAGCCCACCACGGGTCCCATTTTGATAATCTGAACTGTTTAATGTGTAGAACTCATCGAGTACTATAAGCTTGCAAAACATCACGTTGATCAGATATCGATAGCTACGTGATCAAATCAGTTTTGTATAAAAACAAATGGATGTGAAAAGTAAATGGTTGACCAAAATCTGCTCCGATGAAATAGCTATCAATATCCAATCGAAGTGATTTTTTACAGACATATATTACTCGATGAGTTCTACATATTGAACGGTTTAGATTATCGAAACGGAACCTATGGTGGGCCCTCACGGGTCCAACAACACCTTCTAGTCCGATCACGAACTGGACGGAAGCCAATCCCAAAAAATAATAATTCCATTCAATTTTATTTGATTCAATGACATTTCACCTTCATATGGATTTTGAAAATTACAAATATTTTCTTGTCATAATTTTTTATTTAACATAATTAATGAAAAAAACTCCTAAGGACATTTCACCTTCATCTGGATTTTGAAAATTACAAATATTTTCTTGCCATAATTTTTTATTTAACATAATTAATAAAAAAAAAATTCCTAAGGACGTTCCTATACAACAATAAAATTACTTGAATTTTTATTTTAAAATATATTTATGATATTATTAAAAATTATTAATTAACTTAATAATTTATTAACAAAATAAATCATCTGTTATGCAATTAAAAACTTAAAAAGGTGAGATGCAGTTTCTATAACTACAAAAAATAATTTATTTTAAACAAATTTTATAAAACATATTTTTAATTTACTTAAAATGTAAATATTATTACGTGTAAATAGCCCGTACCTTGCACGGGCATACTTAAGTAGTATATATCTAAATTGACAATTTGACAGGGGTGGTATTCCCCATTAATCTTTTTGTTTTCTCACTGTTGTTTGTTTGTTTGTTTATTTTTTTAATATTTTTTGTCTTTTAGTATTATTATTACAGTATAATATATGTAATTATATAATATAATATATATACTTTGCTGTCGGTGGTGCAATACGCACCTTTTTCTTATTTATATTATACTTTATTATTTATATACTATTATTAATATAATATAAATTATATTAAGATATGAAATATACAACAATTTATATATAAACTTAAAATATATAGAAACACAGAGAATCATGTAAAATTATCAAATAATATAAATTAATAGACTAATAAAATATATTTTAGTGAGCCAAATGTATAACATTTAGTTCTGATCACACCCCAACTTATATTTTGCTAGTCCACAAGCAAAACAAACTAAAAATAAAATAAAACAAAGAAAATCTAGTTATGCCATTTTCGTAGGGAACACAGTTTTATTTAGCATATGCAACTAGCCTTTGAACCCCCAAGTTACTCCTAGTAGACGAGTTGTAGTCTCATGAGAGTTTACAATGAATATACCCCCAAAGTTCAAAAAGAAATTTCATAAACATTTTTTTAAAGAAAAGAAAATTAGTAAAATAATTATTAGCAATTAGTAAAATAATTTCATAAACTTTAATATATTAGCAAAATAATTATCAGAGTTTAAAACACTAGCAATTAGTAAAAGTAATCTATCTATCTTAAATCTTAGCGTGTGTAAATTATAGTCAACAAAAATATTATTTAATCTCAAAATGAAAGAAGACTTTAGTTTTATCGGAAGCATATTTCAACTCAAATCTCACAAATACTATACTCAACAAATGAATCACTAGATATGGTGCAAATTTATGTACTCTCAACATATGCGAGTAAAGTTGATATAAAAGAAAATCTATAATGTCCCTAAATAATTAACGTAAGAAAAACTCAAATTCACTCCATCAACATGATCTTATTCCCAACTTAAAAACTTCCATTGCTTATATGTATACGAGATATAATGCCTTATCATTAATATCATCATCAAATCTATAAAATTTGAATTCATTATACTCTAGAGATTAACAAAAGTATTCCGCATGCAATTATACACTTAACGATTCTTAGAATATGGACCTATAACATGTGGCACTATGAGTCAAATACAATTTAATGCCCTCATGGGCTATAAGTTTCAAGGCTTATGCCTAGTTACACAAAATGGTTATCAAAACGCATACATGTAAAGCTCTCGGCTTGTCAAAATAATAACAAAAGAAAAGAGTCGCGTGCCTTCAAAATACACTCCTCATATTTAACTCGGTGGAATCACCATATTCTTTTTTACACAAATCTACTAGGGTAAGCACAAAGTCCAATAGGAAGATCTCAACAAAGTATATACATTTTATACAGTCTCTTGAGATGAATTCATATGCCATGTCATGCTCAAAATATATTTATTTATCTTTTGGAAATCTTATGCACAATGCTATTTTGAAAATACAACAAGCCAATAATTTCAATATAATTCAAGGGGTGGTAAATACGACTCAGGTAGTACCTACTCCGCGGGTGTTTTTGGTGTCTGCAAGTAGGCATATCAAGCACTACCAATTGCCCCTTTACTGATTTCTAACCGGAAGGCATGTAGTATCTACTCCGCGAGTATTTTTGGTCTTTCACCATGGACACTCAGGCTAACTTAAACAATACCAAACTACACTCCTATCCGGGACTTGCCAACGTATTTACCCCAAAACAACTCAAAATGATCTAGTTTCACAAAACAGTTCCTTTCTCAAAACAAAATTTTCAAATGCTAATTTGAAATCAATAATAATGAGATGCAACATGTAACAATGCATTATAATTGTTCCATTCTCAATTCCACCATACAATCTTCCATTGTGATCAAATTTTCACAGCTCTTTCCAATGTAATTTTCATAATATGTCTTCCAAGAGATAAATAACAATATTATATTACATGCATTCTCCACATGTTAATCGTTATTTTCAAATTTCGTCTATTCAAGACAAACAAATAATATGCTATTCATCAAGCTGTAAAGTAAATCATTTCTCATTTTTGCATGAATCCCTCATTAGATACAAACATTGCAATCCCTCCATTATTTATTCACCATAATACTTTATCACGCATGAATTTTATAACATCTCAACATTTTTTTTTTCCAAATCTCTAAATTTCTAGGATTTCCACAAAACTAGATTTTTTTCGATTTTTGAAAGGATTTTTCCAAAACAACACTCACACTTAACAACATAGCTCATTCTCTCAATAGTTTGAAGAAGTATAGAGAAAATCCATTTCTAGAGTTCATAAACCCAAAATGATAGTTCAAAATATAAGGAAATGGTTTCAAACAAGCATAGACTTGCATATATATATATATATATATAACTCTAAGAATATCCCTACCTCAAGCTTGGAAGAGGAAGTAAAATTTAATGTCAATGAAATCTTGATTTGATCGGTGAAAACGTAGCCCTCGTCGCCTTCTTCGATTTGGTGTAAGAACCCCTATCAAAATCTTGATAGTTTTTGCTAAATCTTAGAGAGAAGTTTGAGTTTGGAAGGGTTTGTAGAGAGATAGAGGAGAAAAGAAGAATAGAGAAACGAAAAAAAAATGAGTACAACACGTTTTTGGCATCAGATTTGAGGAAAATGGCTCAAAATTCAAGACAGACACATGCAAAACCACACGAATGGTTTCAAATTCCACACGAGCGGAAATCTAAATCCACATGAACGGATTTACACATCCCTTACGAGTGGTTTGAGCCAGAGACGAACTTCGGATTTTTACCAAATCCACACGAATGGTTTTCTATCCATAAATTCCCAAATTCCGTGAGTGATTCCGCACGAGCGGTTTTACCAAATCCGCATGAGCGGTTTTACTAGCCAAAGCCAAAATTTGATTCCATACCTTGATACAAGTCCTTACGGCCAAAACTCAAAATTTTAACCTGGAAATGTTAAGAGAGGTTAAGGGCATAATTGAAATCTTAACGACTCAATACGATAATCAAAATGCCGAAAGTAAAACAAATCATCTAACTACATAATACCGGTCAAGTCCAGGACCCAGGACATTACAACGTCCCCACTTAGGAAATTTCGTCCCCTAAGTTGAGTTACACCTCTCACCAACAACACCCAAAAGAACAATGACAACTCAACAATAAAAAGACTCCAAACAATAATAACCACACTAATGACAATAACAAATCAACAACAATAACAATTCAATAATAGCATAAAGATCTCAATCTCGACAATATTCCACTGCCATCACCATAGTTTCCATAGGCCATAGCCACAATACCAATAATAACTAATACGATAATCATAAGCATGAAGTTCAACAACAATTGTGACAATCCTTCAACAATTCTCATGCTTGAAAGAAACAACAATCATAATAATAAGTGGATAGCAATTATAACGCTCCATTCTCAAACACTAGATAATATTACAATCTAGAACAAACTAAGCGTTCTCAAACAAATTTGGATACTTGGAGTGGACTTCCGCCTCCTGTTCCCAAGTTGCTTCCTCAACTCCACGGTGTCTCCATAACACCTTCACTAACGGTGTAGTCTTGCCCCTCAACACTTGTTCTAGGACATCTAAAATTTGAACCAATTGTTCTTCATATAAGGCATCCTCATCTACCTCTAAGTTGACTCAATCAAGTACATGTGAAGGGTCAGGTTCATTCTTCCTAATATATAGAACACATCATGAACCCCAGAAAGTTGTGGCGATAAGGCCAAACGGTATGCCACTTTCCCAATTTGCTCTAAAATCTCAAAAGGTCCGATAAACCTTGGAGACAATTTCCCACTCTTCCCAAATCTTGTCAAACCCCATCTTGGTGAGATCATAAGAAATACATGGTCACCGACCTTAAAGGATAGAGGTCTTCTTCTTTTATCGGCATAACTCTTTTGTCAGCTTTGAGCCATAGCTAACCTCTTTCGAATGAGAGCAACTTTCTCAGTCGTTTTTTGAATTTACTCTGGGCCCAATATTGGTGCATCACCTATCTCGGCCCAACAAACTGGTGATCTGCAAGGTCGGCCATACAAGGCCTTAAACGGAGTCATCCCGATACTTGCCTAATAATTATTGTTATAGGCAAACTCAATCAATGGTAGGTGTCTCTCCTAAGACCCCTTGAAATTAAGGACACAAGCTCTAAGCACATCTTACAAAATCTGAATAATGCGCTCAGATTGTCCATCGATCTAAGGATAATAAGCGATGCTAAGGGTCAACTTATTTTCCAACGCCTCTTGAATGCTTTGCCACAATCGGGTGGTGAAACGAGGATCTCTATCCGAAAAATGGTCACTGAGACCCTATGAAGTCGAACTATGCTTCTAATGTACAACTCTGCCAAATAATCAACTGAGTCGCCAGTGTGCATAGGAATGAAGTGCGTAGACTTAGTCAACCTATTAACAATCACCTAAACGGCATCATTACCCCGTTATGTTCTCGGAAGCCTTACTACAAAATCTATGGTAACATGCTCCCATTTCCACTTGGCTATAGGTAAGGGTTGTAGCAAACCTGCTAGTTTTTGGTGCTCAGACTTCACCTACTGGCAAGTAAGGCATCTTGAAATAAATAAAGCAATATCTCATTTCATACCCTTCCACCAAAATTGATGACTAACATCATGATACATTTTAGTACCTCCAGGATGTATCGCAAAGCATGAGTGATGAAATTCTCGAAGTACCATATCTCTACAAGATTCTAAAACAAACAAACGGTCTAAATACCTCACACTTAAATCCGAGTGGCTGTTCAAACCTTTCTCTTCTTCCCATTGGAGATCTTCTCATAGATTGTCTCTACTTCACGGTCACCTTGTTGTGCCTTTATGAATCTGCTAATCAAGGTGGGTTGTGCAATTAAGGTAAATAAGGTAACATCCTCACTAGACTCACCAAGATGCAAATTAAACGCGCCAATATCACCTAACATATCCCATTTGAATGGCCACACTTGCCATACTACTCACAGATTTTCTACTCAAGGTATCGGCCACAACCTTGGCCTTCCTCGGATGATAATATAACTCAAAATCATAATCCTCCATAAATTTCATTCATCTCCGTTGGTGTAAAGTCAAATATTTTGGAAAAAACAAGTATTTTAGACTCTTATGATCGGAGAAAACATCAAACTTCTCGCCGTACAAATAATGCCTCCAAATCTTTAAGGCAAAAATTACCACCGCTAGCTCTAAGTCATGGGTGGGGTAGTTCTTCTCGTGAGTTTTCAATTGTCATAAGCCATAAGCCACAGCCTCCCTTTTTGCATCAACACACAACCAAGCTTATCCTAGGATGCATCACAATAGATGGTATAACCCAAGCCCTTTTCCGGAATTATCAAAATCGGTGCAGTAGTCAACCTAGTCTTAAGTTTTTGGAATAACTTCTCACAAGTCTCGTTCCACATAAATTTGACACCCTTTCTTGTCATCCTAGTCAATGGTGTGGCTAGTCTAGAGAAGTCCCTTATGAAACGGTGATAATACTCGGCTAACCCTAGGAAACTCCAGATTTCAAAATTCTTAGGTTATTTCCAATTTTGCATGACATCTATCTTAGAAGAATCTACAGTTACTCTTTCTCCCGACACAACATGTCCCCAAAATTTTATTTCTGTTAACCAAAACTCACATTTCTCAAATTTAGCATACAATTAATGCACCCTAAGCAAGTTGAGCACTATCTGTAAGTGTTCCTCGTGTTTCTCCTTAGAGGTTGAATAAATCAAGATGTCATCCACAAAGACAACCATGAAATGGTCTAAAAATTCTTGGAAGACTCGATTCATCAAGTCCATAACGAAAGCCAGTGTATTGGTTAAATCGAAAGGCATTATTAGGAATTCATAGCGCTTATAACGTGTGCAAAATGCCTTTTCTGGATGTCCCCCTCCCTAACTCTCAACTGATGGTACCCCGATCTCAAGTCTATCTTCAAAAAATAATGAGAACTTTTAAGTTGCTCAAATAAGTCATCTATTCTAGGTAGAGGATACTTGTTCTTAACGGTAACTCAATTTAATTTGTGGTAATCAATACACAATTGCAATGAACCATCTTTCTTCCTCACAAAGAGAGCCAACGCTCTCCAAGGTGATGTACTAGGGTGAATGAAACCCTTGTTTAAAAGTTCTTGGAGTTGGATCTTCAACTTGTGTAACTCAGCAGGTGCAAATCTATATGGTGCCATGGAAATTGGTGCTATATCGGGCACTAAGTCAATGGAGAATTTAATCTCTTGGTGGGGTGGCAACCTGATAAGATCTTTAGGAAAAATATTCGGGTATTCACAAACTACCCTTGGTAAATCATTCCAAACCATGTTACCCTCACTGGCTAAGAAAATGGCAAAAAGGAAACTAAGTCCTCATCGACCCTTATGGTCATACAATAGTGGAATCGAACTATCACCCCGATCACATATAAAATAAAAACAATCCCCAGCAGGTGTACATACGAAAACTTGGTGGCGCTGACAATCTATAGCAGCCTGTCAATCAATCCATACCTAAAATAATGTCAAAAGTGTGCATGTCTAAGATGATGAAGTCAAAAGAGGAGTCGGTGATATGCGACCTCAATCTCGCAAGAGCGGCACACTCGCCCCAATGCCACTCTATCCCCAACCGGTGACTCAATCCAAACCAAGACAAACTAGTGAAGGCTGCTTCAAACTCAATCACTGAGAGGTTCAGTTACTTGAGGTTTTGAAATTCTTACCTTAGTTTCTCCCTAGTAGTGGGAGGTAGCTATTTGTCTTGGAAAGCGATGACAAAAGCTTCCCATGTCGAACCCACTCTACCTTTGGCGTACTTCCACTATTGGCCTGCATTCCCTTTTAGGTAGTAACTCGCTAGAATCACCCTTAGTTCACTATCATCGATGTGAATTATCTCAAATGTCTTCACCATTTGCTCGAGCCACTCATCTACCTTCTTGGGCTTCGGGCCACTGTGAAACTCATCCGGCTTTGTCCGCAAGATCTCTCGAGTAAGAAAGCCAGCCCTTGTCTCTACGACGTTCTTTTGAGTTTGGTTCTTTATCCTCAAGATGTTCATTGACTCTCTCAAAGCCCCAGCCATTTCTTGGGCTGGAGCCCATAACAGCTTGACCCACTTGCTCCGGGACTCCCACTTGGTCATATTTGCTTGGCCTGCTTGCTCAGCCATATTAGCTTGGCTGAACGCCTCTTTTTGCACTGAAACCTTGTGAACTGATACTTCATGAACACCTCAGCGAGGCCTACCACACCTCCCGCCTCTATCACTACGAGCCTGGCCTTTTCCTGACATCCTATTTAAGGACAAGAATAAATAGTTTAGCACACAAACACATATGCGCTCGCAACTATATCTCACACGTCCCATCACAATAATTTTATAAGTTTCAATTTTATGTAAACAATTAGTTTCACTCCACGTAAGCACTTAATCATCTAAACACATACGGATTAGTCTTTTACGATGAAATTTGTCCCATGAAATACCTAGAATTCATATTAGAATGAGCATTGATCAAGTGCCCTTCTAATAGGACTTCAAGGAATTTAATAGGTGCAAACAAAATCCTAAAAGTTCAATAACATACCCATGTAGTCATATAAGTATGTTATCACATAACACCTAAAACATGGAATATCTCCTAATTTAATGAAATGAACCCATTGTAGAAAAAAACCAATTCTCGCAAGCCCCAAGTAGTCAAACCTGGTAGCTTTGATACCAAGTTATAACGCTCCCAAATAATTAACGTAAGAAAAACTCTAATTTACTCCATCAACATGATCTTGTTCCCAACTTAATAACTTCCATTGCATAGATGTATACGAGATATAATGCCTCATCATTAACATCATCATCAAATCTACAAAATTTGAATTCATTATACTCTAGAGATTAACAAAAGTATTCCACATGTAATTATACATTCAACATTTCCTATAATATGAACCTATAGCATGTAGCACTATGAGTCGAATACAATTTAATGCCCTAATGGGCTACAAGTTCCAAGGCTTACGCTTGGTTACACAAAATGGTTATCGAAATGCATACATGTAAAGCTTTCAGCTTATCAAAATAACAACAAAAGAGAAGAGCCATGTGCCTTCAAAATACACTCCACGCATTTAACTCGATGGAATCACCACATCCTTTCTTGCACAAATCTACTAGGGTGAGCACAAAGTCCAGTAGGAAGATCTTAACAAAGTATATATATTTTATACAATCTCCTGAGATGAATTCATAAGCCATATCATGCTCAAAATATATTTCTTTATCGTTTGGAAATCTTGTGCACAATGCTAATTTGAAAACATAAAAATTCAATAATTTTAATATAATTTACAGGGTGGTAAATATGACTCAGGTAATCCATAGGTTGGTATCTGCAAGTAGGCATATCAAGCACTACCAATCGCCACTTCACCGGTTTCTAACCGGAAAGCACGTAGTAGCTACTCCACGCGTGTTTTCGATCTTTTACCATGGACACTCAAGCCAACTTAAGCAATACCAAACTACACCCTCTATTCGGACTTACCAACGTATTTACCTTAAAACAACTCAAAACGATCTTGTTTCACAAAATAATTCATTTATCAAAGCAATATTTTCAAATCCTAATTCGAAATCAATAGTAATGAGATGCAACATGTAACAATGCATTATAATTGTTTCATTCTCAATTCCACCACACAATCTTCCATTGTGATCAAATTTTCATAGCTCTTTCCAATGTAATTTTCACAATATGTCTTCTGAGAGATAAATAACAATATTATGTTACATGCATTCTCCACATGTTAATCGTTATTTTTAAACTTCGTCTATTCAAGACAAACAAATACTATGCTATTCATCAAGCTTTAAAGTTAATCATTTCTCATTTTTGCATGAATCCCTCATTAGATACAAATATTGCAATCCCTCCATCATTTATTCACCATAGTACTTTTTTTTTGGGAAGTAAGTCATAAAATAAAACAAAAGACTCACACAAGAATACAAGGGGCATGCCCCAGGCCCTACCCGAAACTATACAAAGAAACAAAGAAAAAATGGACAGCAACTATGCATATCCACCCAAAACCAAACCTGGAAACCAAACCATAACAAACTAACACAAACCGAACAGCACAAGCCGGCAACTAACACAAAAGAAGCAAACAATCGAATGTTCATGGGCCCCATAGAAGGACATGTGGACCATGAACATCCATCTTAGCAACACTGTTAACACATAACTAAAACCTTGCACACCCCGCAAAGGTAGGTTCAAAAAGATGCTAGAACAATAACATAAAATAAAGACAAATATATACACATAAATAAAACTTTCTTCACTCCAACGACACTTCCAACAGCCATTAATTCTGCCACAACACTTCCAAATGTTGAAGATTCCAAACGAGAAACATCCATACATACGACAGGGGCCAACAAAAAGCTGCTGTACACTGCTCCCCAACCCTCCAAGTACCATTTTCATCAACCAGGTATATCCATCAGATTGCTTGTATCGACCAATCCATAGCCGCCAACAGGTCCAGCCATCACCGAGCTTAACACATAGCTTAGTACCTCCTGTGCAAAATAGGTAATATAATGAATATCGCATATACATCAGGTTAACTAACACTGTATCAGTCAGGATATCGTAACATCACTCATAATATGGACTCACATCACTCAACCCACAATATAGAATCTCACATCTCTCAAATTTCTTCAGCTCCAAGTACCTGCACCAAAAAGTTAGAGCAAAATATACAAAAACAACTCTCAATATGGCTAGTAGAAGTTTAGGGTATGGTATATGGTAGCCTCCCAATTCTCTCAACCCTCTGATATAGGTAATCTCACTCACAGTCTTCAATCTACGCATGTACATGTTCTTCACTAAAAATTCAGATCCATGTACAGCCAGGAGTTCCAACTTATCCATGTACCTACAAAATGAGCAAACCATTAAGAAAACACTCAATTTGTGCTATCATCACTCAACCCACAATTTACTGAACTCTCAACTCTCATTCCATTTGTTGTTGCTTTCAGCACAGTGTTAGGCAGCCTCCAGGAACTCAAAAACCAACTGTCACTAGGATGCAATTTGAGGTTAGTAATAGACATTACTCGAAATCTAATCATATCCACAATGCCTTTAATCACAATCTCTTCAGGAATCTTTTCCTTTCTAAATATGCAATTGTTCCTAACAATCCAAAGCTGATACACAGTACAAGTAAATGCAAGTCTTGTGACCACAGCACTAAGAGATTTACCTTTGACCGTTTTAGAAACCAACTGAACAATGTCAGACCAAAGGGGCCAATTCATATTAAGTTTCCCTTTAATGCTCTCCCAAACTCGACTGGAGAAGGGACAATCGAAGAATAAATGGTTATGATCCTCGTAAGGGTTATTACACAAAACACACATAGAGGTTTGAGATATACAAAACAGCTTAAGCCTATCCCCTGTGTTTAACCTCCCCAAAATGGCCATCCAAGTAACCATACTTGCCTTAGGGATATTATGAGGACCCCACAGCAGCTTCTCCCAAGAAACTTTAGTAAAAGATTTCTTGAACCAATTCCAAGTTGAATTTATAGAAAACTTACCATCAGAAGACGGCACCCAAATAACAGTATCATTACCAGAGTTGGGAGTAAACGTAAGCGGGGTATGCTCAATCAACTCCTGTAAGAAGCTCCTTCTTTTCCTGGGCCAAATCCAAGAACGATTATTAACAATACTACTAACCTTAGCATCCATCCCAAAGGCAGTATCATAGATAACTCTAGCACCAAACCTCGCCCACAAAGATCCAAGAGGATGCCAATTGTCAAACCACAAGAAAACATCACCCCCATTCCCAATTTTATGCAGAATCAAAGGGTAAATGACAGGACGAAGGGATAGAATTTTCCTCCTGACCCAAGAAGGGTCACTAGGCATTTTAACCCTCTATAGACTCTGACCTTTAAGTAAATAGGATTTCACCCACTGGCACCACATAGACTGCTCTTCTCCGAAGAAAAGAAACTAGATATGCTTGGCCACTGCAGCTCTGTTCCACACCTCTATGGATTTAAAACCAAGACCCCATTCAGTTTTGGAGGAGCAGACATGCTCCCAAGACACTTTAGCCCCATATTTCCTAAGCTCACAACCAGACCAAAAGAAAGATCTAAAGAGACTCTCAATAGATTTAACAACCTTCTTTGGGAGGATAAACAACGAGGACCAATACACTTGCATCAAGAAGAGAATGGATTAAATCAGTTGAGCTCTACCAGCATATGTAAGACATTTGTTAGTCCAACTCTTGATTCTATTTGTAATTCTCTCAACAAGTTTGTCGCAATCACTAGATTTCAACTTAGTTAAGATTAAAGGAACACCTAGACATCTCACCGGTAATACACCCTCATTAAACTTGACGACATTAAGAAGCTCGTCACGCAACTTCTTCTCACACCCCGAGAAAAAAATATGACTCTTATGGGGACTAGGAGACAACCCAGATAGGCTTTGGAATTTATCTAACCCTTCCTTAATTACCGAAACAGTAAACACATCCCCTTTGCAGAAAATCATAAGGTCATCTACAAAACACAGATTCACAATTTTAGTTTTATCACACCTCCAATGGAACTTAAAATCAGGATGGGTAGATGTTTCAGCTAGAATTTTGGAAAGAATCTCCATCACCATAAGAAAAAGATAAGGGGACATGGGGTCACCTTGTCTCAGACCCCGAGCCCTTTTAAAGTACCCATGAAGGCTCCCATTGATACATATGGAGAAAGAAGGACTTGTAATACAAGCCTTAACCCAACAAATGATATTTGGAGGGAAACCCATAGCTCTAAGGACATCAAGAACAAAATCCCACCTAACATTATCATAAGCTTTCATTATGTCAACTTTCATTGCACATCTTGGGGTAGGAGAATTTTTGTGATAGCCTCTCATAAGCTCTTGGGACAAAAAAATATTGTCCGAGATTCTCCTACCATGGACAAAAGCTAATTGAACAGGGTCAATGAGGTCAGGTAAGACAACTTTAATCCTATCAGCTATGATCTTAGAGATGCATTTGTACAAAGTGTTACAGCAAGAGATAGGCCTAAAGTCACCAACTTTCTCAGCATTAGGAGTTTTGGGAATAAGGGCTATGGTTGTGCTGTTGAGAGCTTGGAGAAGCTCACCAGACCGAAAGAATGATTTGACAGCTACCACAACCTCCTTTCCTACAACCTCCCAAGACTTCTTGAAAAAACCAGTAGAATAGCCATCAGGGCCAGGGGCTTTGTTAGGTTTAAGAGAATTGAAAGCATCAATAATCTCCTTGTCAGAGACCTCCCTAGCAAGATCATTGCACTGATCCACAGACACCCTCTTATTGACAAGTTGGGTAATTCTATCATAGCCATCATAATTATCAAAGAACGGTTTCCCAAAAAGATCAGTGAATGAATTCACAAATGTGGCACAAATCTCTTCACTTTTTGTCACCCTAACACCATCATTCAACACAACACTCTGGATCCTACCCTTGTTAATATTTCCCTTAATAGTTCTAAAGAAGAATTTGGAATTCCTATCCCCATAACCCAACCACTGGACTCTAGACTTTTGATGTGCAAGTCTTTCCTCCACACTATTGAGATCCACATACTTTGCATAGGCCACCCTCTCATGGGTTTGAAGAACATTCCACCATAGTACTTTATCAAGCATGAATTTCATAACATTCCAGCATTTTTTTCCAAATCCCCAAATTTCAGGGTTTCCACAAAACTAGATTTTTTTTTCCATTTTTGAAAAGAATTTTTTCAAAACAACACTCACACTTAACAACATAGCTCATTCTCTCAAAAGTTTGAAGAAGTATAGAGAAAATCCACTTCTAGAGCTCATGAACCTAAAATGATAGTTCAAAATATAAGGAAATGGCTTCAAACAAGCATAGACTTGCAAATATATATATATAACTCCAAAATATCCCTACCTCAAGCTTAGAAGAGGAAGGAGAGAAAAGCCATAAAATCAACGTCGATGAAATCTTGATTAGATCGGTGAAAACGTAGCCCTCGTCACCCTCTTCGATTTGGTGTAAGAAACCCTATCAAAATCTTGATATTTTTGCTAAATCTTAGAGAGAAGTTTGCGTTTGGATGGGTTTGTAGAGAGATGCAGGAGAAAAGATAAATAGAGAAATGAAAAAAATGAGTACAACACGTTTTTGGCATCAAATTTGAGGAAAATGGCTCAAAATTCGAGGCAGACACTCGCAAAACCACACGAACGGTTTCAAATTCCGCACGAGTGGATTTACACATCCCTCACTAGCGGTTTGAGCCAGAGATGAACTTAGAATTTATACCAAAGAACACAGTCTCTCAAAAGAATCCTAAATGCTGAAAAAGTTACACTAACACCTCTATTCATCATATCTAGATCCAGATTTTACCAACTCTAAGATCAAATAGGTTGGGTTGGTAAAAGGTTAGGGATAGGTAAGAAAATGGATAAAAATCATCAACTCGTTTCTGTGTGTAAGAGAATAGTCAAAATTATTATTTCATGTTTTTTACATCCTCTCTCTTCAATAATATGTACCATTGTACTCTCTTTCATACTCTTACTTTTCTTTCTTTTCTTTTTTCTTTATTTCTTTGTTTTTTTTCTACTTCTTTTTTTTTTTTTTGGTAATTGTTTTTGTGTTTTTTTCTTATTCTCTATTCTCTTCATTATTAATTGCTCCACTCTTTTGCTCTTGAAGACAGTGGCTAGTCATCACTAGGGATTTATTGAATGAAAGGTTTGGCATGTAGGCTCAAATTGGTTTCTAAGGATTTTTGAGTGTGAAGAAAGAAATGTTAAAACTCAAATAATACAAAATTGCCTAAATCATTTCCTAGAGTTTGGTACAAACTTTTAACTTTCATGATTTTTAAAGAGTGTAAATGCAAGATAATTTCTCAACATTCAACCAAAACAAAGAATAATAAGATTGAACAACAAAATAGTGCGCTTCTAAATGAATAGTTAAGAGTAAATTTAATAACCCTCCAACAAAAGAATGACTCTAAACTCACAAGGCTTAAAAGGTCCACATTAGTCATCAAGATGTTCAAATCTGT